>QJPP01000476.1:0-162500 GCA_003996215.1 Jaltomata sinuosa | reverse complement strand
TGTAGTTTCACTTCATACTTTCGGCTTGTAACTTCTTTTTCTCATAGAGAAGAAAGGCTGGCTAGCAAGACAAAAGCTACCATACCATAATTCGACTGTCATTCCATACCTGAATAATATTCTTTATTAAATAAGTTTGTTAGGGTGAATGCCCAAGGACGAAGAGGATTGCTCAGGCTTGAACAATAGGTTTATTCACTGACTAGGCCAGGTAGGAGCATTGAGGCCAAATAGCGGGGAAAGGGTCCTCAGAATCGGGCAAGCATTGAACCTGCCCTGAATTCAGCTTCAGAAAAAAGAAGGTCAACCGCTCCAACAGAGTGAGAGTTACTTTCCAAACCCAACAGAAGCTTAGTCTATTAATCAGAAAACTGGCAACAGCCGCTATTGGACTTAGAGGCGATTAGAACTTCTAGAATATGAGAAAAAGTTCCCACAACTAAAGATGTTGATTCTCCCTCTCCTTCTCCTGCCATATAGATGGCTTCCTCCATTGACATAATAGGTGTGTGGGAAGGGACCCATAAAAGACCTGATAGGTAAGGCACCCTAAGCCCATACCCTTCTGTCTTTCTAGTAGCTGCAACCCTCCGAATCCTTACTAGTGTTATAGCTCGCTCGCCCTTAGTTGAGTAAAGGAATTGTTAGTTTGATAAATGCATAGGCCCGTATCGTTGACTCAGTGTGATACTTATTCTGAAAGCCCTCAAAAGGAGTGTGAGTGGGTCAGTTTTTAGTTCATGAGAGGGGGGATTTCCTAGAAAATCATATGTTCCCGTAGCTGATGTTGATAGATGAGAGAAAGAAGCCTTTTTGGGGCCAAGCTAGGAGTTTGATTTTGAAGTAGATAGGCCTAGGCGCTGCTAATGCTGACATGAGGTTAGCACACCATGGGGGTTATGATCTTCCTTCCCTCTCTGTAAAGCCCGATAAAGGCTAGCATTCGATCATAATATCATAATTGAAGAAAGATCGTAGCTCTTTACTATATTATTTTAATGGTGTCCTTTCCTACGCTTTGGATGCCATATTTATGTTTTCCTCTTGCTTCGCTCTCGCATCTTCAAACCTGTCCTAACTCTACTCTAGCTCTAGGAGGCGAGCAATAGGAAAAGGCCCAGCAGGAAGATTAAGAGTCAAAGCAATAGAAGAAGGATCAGCTCTATGTCCATACTCAAGCACTAGAGTAAGAAAAATCAGACGAGTACGGTTCATAATATTATGCCGCATCTTCATCTCTAGGAGAAGGATCTAGATCGATTTCTAAACATCTAAGGGCCCCTCTATATTATTATTAATTAAGGTTGTGTAAGGGTGTGTCTATTTTCTTTCTCTTAACTCAGAAGTTCTTTTTCTTTAGTAAGATAGTAGTGGATCGAGAAAGCAAAGCTTAAAAGGCAAAAGTGCTCTACCTACCCTCTCTTGTTTCAGGTATTCCACTCGTTCTCAAAGTATATAGCTCTAGTAGTCCTTTCTGCCTGTTACACCCCTTCGCTCTAGTGATCTCTTTGTATACTACGCTTCTTATCCAGCGTATTGAACTCGTTCATTCCACTCGCTCCCTAACTCTAAGAGCAACTCCTCTTTTTAGAATTGTTGAAGAAACTACTAAATCTAACTATCTAACTACACTGATCGGGGTCGATCTCACTGACCCCTTGCTTCAACACGCCCAAGCCAGAGGCTAAGGAGAGCAAAATAAGGTGAAGGTGGATACCGCTCATCAAGAACTTGGTTATGTGTCCAAGACCGTATGCCTTGCTGGTTGGATCTGAATCTGCTCAATAGTTATCTAATCTCTTTCTTTTTCCTACCTCCCCTACGAAGGGAAGTACAAAGGAAGCTGCTTTGCAGTTGAAGGGGCTCATCCATTCACTATATGTCTGTAATTTCATACATAAAGAGGAAGATTAAAAACTCATCGATCTCCTTACCGCTCCGTGGGGGTCTTCATTCACTCTTCTCTTACTTTCCCTACTTCTAGAATAAAAACAAATGTTGAACAAAAATGATCTTTCTAAAGTTAAGGCAGCAGATCGGTCGACTGCGGAATGGGGCCGGGAGCAGCAGTAGGAGAAGTGATAAGCCCTTCAATCTACTCCTCAAAGCAGGAATGGAGGGCCGCTTTCTTAATAATTCAAATAGATAGTTCTGCTCACATCAAGGGAAGCTCTTCATTAACTAAGAAGCTCATTGGCTCGCCTTTGACTCTAGCCTCTCATTTAACTTGCTACTTCATCAACTTCTAAGTCCCTCGTGAGTGTGGCATGCACCTCTACATCTTTTCCTATCTATAGTCAGGGGACTGCTGCTCATAACTACTAGCTATCCATCTATCCCACGATAGCGAAGGCTCAGAAAAAATATTGAATGTGGTCATTAACATTGAATCATCATAAGGAAGTCAAGTAGTCCGTTACTGACTAGCCGACACTTCTGCTTTTTCTGTGCTTCGAGCTCTTGAAGTCATACTTCAGGCTCGCTAGTAGAGATCTGAGAATAGGGGCATCTCAGGATAGCCTCAAACTCCATTTTTATTCTATTGCCAGTTCCTTATATCAAAATAGATATTCCTGTCACGTGTGAAACCATTCAACGAGGTCAGCCCCGATAAAAATGAGAAAAGGGTAGGAAAGAGCTTGAATGATCGATTTCACAAGAGGTCGTACCCCATTGTCATGCTTCTCAACGAGATTCCAAGGCACTTCACCAGGAAGAAAGACTTCCCAAAATGCGATTTTAAACCTCTTTTCATAGAATCGTTTGTTATAGGAATCGAATGTTCGATCCTTACTCTTATTAAGACTCCACTATTTCATTCATTCATTCTCGGTGCAAAACCCTCCTGCTAGGGAACTCTTCATCGAATAGAACCCTTCTTTCTATAATTCAATTTGCATCCTCAAAGGATGTGATCCTGGCTCAGAAAACTCTTTATCAGCCGTCAGAGGATTCGTTTGTGACTTCCCCCTTTCGGAGAGTTTTCAATCGCGATCCAAGCTGAGCAAAGAATCAAAACCTTCCCCAATAAATATAGGATTCATCAAATGTGAATTCATGAGCAAAGCTGATCAAAAAGTGTGGTGTACTTTTTATCACTTGGAAGGATAAGGATCGGCTGGATGCCCTGGAGACACCATAGATTGCCCCGTTGGCAACGGCGCTTTTGAGTGCCCCTAACCTTGATGGGGCTGTAGATCAAGTTCATGGCTAAGGTTACCAGTTTCACAGCCCTTCAAAACTCCCTTCTGGAAAAGGTTCAGTAGATCTACCAGGTTACCGAAAATGACCAAAGAACAAATAAAACAGCTAACCTAGAGTCCTTGCCCGACTAAAACAAAGCGTTTACTGGTAGAATAGGGGTAGATAGCCTTTTTTGGCCATATGGATTTAAAAAAGAAACTACACCAGGCTCCCTAGATCAATGGAAGGTCTCGCGTAGATCAATTACCTAAACCATGCTTTTCCCAAACTGAGGTCTAAGACCCTTTCGTAAGCAAACCCCAGAAGAAAGTTGGGGGGGACTACCTGCAGTTAGAACAGACAGATAAGAGCACATAACATCACTTACTGGGATCGTCGAATGGATAGAAGCATCGCATTGAGAATTGACTCATCAGATTAACCACTTAGATGGAGAGTTCCCCAGATTCCATTTCATTGGCAACTGAAATAGATCTAAACGGATTTCTTCGTACCCAGGGCTTCAAAAATGAATTGAAAATAATATCGCTTTGCTTGACCTGATCGTTGTGCCAATGGCTGGTGGTGCCTTGAGCAGCTCTTAGTTCTATTTGCCAGCCCCACGGCTTATTTAATCTCGATGTTTAAAAGATGTTTTATTCACATACTTGTTTTCACACATAGGCACAGAGAGTCAGTCAAAACTCCACTTTTTAGAAAGAAGGGCCTACGACATAAGGCTCCTCCTACGAACCTATGAACCTCTGAACCTAAGGAATAGAGTTCAGCATCGAGAAGCCTACTCCTCGAGCTGTTCGTACTTGAATATGCTTGTCGCAGAGAAAGACTACTTTTCTATTTGCTTGCCTGCACGCCTCTACTCATGCGGGACTAACTGTGCAATACTAAGAATGTAGCACGCCACCCGTCCATGGAGGCATTATGGTTAGAAGGCCTTCCTTAGTGTCCTCTTCTTCAAAAGGCAGGATTGAAGGCAAATGAGTAGATCCCTACAAGCATATGAAGTCGTGTTTTAAGGGCCTATGGATGCCTTAGGGGGAAAACTCTCCAGTACAAGAGATCTTTTTTGCTTTCTGCTGCTCCCGGGTATAGGTACATTACTTCACTTCAATTAGACAATATAAGAAAGCAAGGGCTTTTCTAAAAGGCTCCACGCATAATAACATAGCATTTATCTCAGCTATCCTGTATGATAACATGACCGTTGGTGCCCTTCCGAGCTGAGAGATAAGGGATTGAAATTTATTGGACTGGACATGTCTTCTCTACGATCTCAGGGAAATTAAAATAAATTCTCAAAGATCCATAAACAAATCTGTAAAGTTGTCTATAAATGTAAAATCATATATAACCCCTTATTTTGAGGCAACTATTACATAGCCTCTTGCCTTGTCTGACCTTGAGCTCTTCGCTTCTCAGTGTTGACAAAACCAAAGGTGCTGACTGTTGATAGCTATTGGTTTAAGGTATGAAAATATTCTTTCTATCTCCTCACTCCCTGACTCCATTCTCCAAAGGAAGGGCAGTTGAACTCATACTTGCCATTCAAAGGAATCGCTCCTCGGCAGTACTTGTCAGAACTAAACTCCTAACCTTTGAAATTGACCTTCTCCGGTCCTGGGAGAGTTACTTCTTTCTTAGACTTGGTTTGCCCACTTCAAAAGGTTTCCAGAAGACCTTATCCTTCAAACCTCATGTGGAAAGAGAGATTCCTTAGGTTGCTCTTTGAGAGAAGAGATATCCATTGGGACAAAGTTGACAGAATGGCACCCGCTTTCTTAAGGATCCTCGCTAATTCAACTAGTTTTATTTTCTGGGAATGAACTATCCTAGAGGAAATGGGCGTCAATCCTATAGGTTAAGTAAGCAAGAAGAGTTTATAGGCGAAGACACTCTCAGTCGAAGGTAGGGAAGTCTTCCTAGCTTTAGGGTCAATTGAATAGATAGAATATCTAGCACCTCGGTCAAAGAGAATGGAGCACGAGTTCGTGACCTAATAGAATAGTGTTTTGTGATCCCGGGGAAAGCTATCATAGTGATTCCACTAGACTTGAAAGAAAATGAAACAAACTGGGATAAATCTTTAACCAAGCATAGTTGGCAGAGTATGACCTCATGATTTGAAGTTTTCTAGATTCCTAGGCTACTATTTTAAGCTCCCTTGAAGTTGGAAAAGGAGAGGAGAATCGATGGGATCCCATGCTCCGACTTCCTTTAGGAATGGACTTGTTGCTAATTCTCATTCATTTACCAAGTTTTTTTGATAGACAATGCAAGCATCGCGAAGGTCTACCCCTCTCCCTCTAGGTCGAGCTTCTTTTTCACCCCTCTCACTTTGTTTGAGATGAATTACCCCTCTCACGGGAATCTTCTTCTTTATAATAAGTGCGTACTCCCAAAGCAAATGAAACTTCTTTCCTCGGAGAAGCAACTAAAAGATAAAATACTGGTTTATTCATCTGCACCGTAAAAGAGCTAAGCCCAGAAGTCACGGAGCTCTCTTCTCTTTCAATGGCAGCAACTAGTTTTAGTTCAATGTCAGCCAGATTTCTAAGCACTAGTCCTTCCTTCTGAGCTGCTAACTCCTAGAAAGAAATAGATTCAACCCATGCGCCTTTCGCAGGGTGAGCAAAAAGCCTTTCCCTGGATCCTGGTATGAACTCAAAAAAAGCATTTACCCATCGCATGCTTCATCTGTAGAGCTTCCTCTTGTTCACAGCAAAGAGATAGGATTCGTTCAAGCAAGCTAAGCATATTAAACTTTCTAGGTTAGGGGTAAGGTACAATGTCATTACTCTCTTTTGCTCCCTAACTCCTTGAAGAAGAGCGAACAACTGATCTTTCCTGGTCCTTTCGAACCAGTCTTTCGAAACCTGGAAAAAGACTTTGGCTATGATTCGATCTCGAAAGCCCAGACTTAATAAAAGGGGACTGACCCTCCCACTGCTACATGAACCATT
Organism: Jaltomata sinuosa; assembly: GCA_003996215.1. Lineage (NCBI taxonomy): Eukaryota > Viridiplantae > Streptophyta > Magnoliopsida > Solanales > Solanaceae > Jaltomata > Jaltomata sinuosa. The sequence continues at coordinate 156,336 of QJPP01000476.1, read as the reverse complement.
CGCTCCTTTTTTGATTCTTCTTTAATATAAGTGAATAGATCTTTGTGATTCAATCGATTCGATTCTCGTTCTTACCCTCAGCGAATTCCCTTTAAGGACAGAAGCGCATCCAAACCTCGTTCTTTTGTATTATTTGTTGGAATATATAATACATATATGATCAGATGCATATGTAGGTAAGGACTGCTTAGAGTTGGACACAGAATGCCTAATTCAAATTGAAATGTACAATGATCTGGGAAATAAGATTTTCCTTTTCTTAAAAGAGAAAAAAACGAAATAGATCCACTTTCTGGATTATTGCCGATTCATAAAAAGCTAATTTTTCAGGGACCGGATAAACTTTGATTTTTGGCTAACCTAACACCAACTCTTCAATAGATTTCTTGCTGGAGTTCCGTCCTTTAAGCCAGGGAAGCTGCATCTACTTTAATTGATGATTTCTCACCTTCAGCCTCTATACTATATTACATCAAATAGAAGCGATGGTACATATATTGACCTAACCAAGCTAGTATGAATCATCTCATCTCCGATCATAGTGGGTGACTTTGGGAGATTAGTTTTAAGCCACTTCCTTGAGAGCTGCCTACAAAAGAGTTTCGGCTATGCCTAGCCATCATAACATTCATAAACGAGATTAATATATGAATAGAGGAGTCCAGCCACAATCATTATTGATTCTCTTGGGAGGAGTTCAACCGCTCGAACTCAAAGAGATGAGCCTAACAGTTCCCCAAAAATAGAGAGAGGAGAATAATGCAACTATCCAATTGGGATCACAGTTTCGACCATTCCTTTGTAGTCTGAAAGGTGAAGAAGTGTTTAGCCACACTCTCTGCGGAACAGTCTTATCAAAGCGCTCTCTTTAACCAATCAAGCAAGACAGATGGAATGAAAGAAAGAAAAAGTAGCTCCACAGCTCGCCCAAAAGAAGATAGAACCACCACTATAGATTTGTCAATCCCTGGGCCAAATACATACCCGGCATACTAAGACTAAGATAAATCATCTCAGTTCCTCAACAGGCCTAGTCCCTAAATCCCTAAACTAAATAGGACGCTTATAATCGCAATCATGCCGCATCAGCTCTTTCAGTCACTACTACCTGTGTCGCACCTACAGTGGCAGAGAGTTTGATAAGACTCTCGGATAAGAAAGATCAATCCTGAATAAGCTTTAACTGATTCTCATTATAAATCTTTTTATAAGCAAGGAGCTATCTATAGGAAGATAATTGCCAGGTCAGTCTGGTTGGAAAGAAGCTTGCTTACACCTTGATTTATATTGAAAGAGGTCTTCCTCCTTGAGAAGGTAGCCTTTCTATCATTTAGTGGATAACTCCTTTCTTCATTCTGCTTAAGGTGGCGCGCCTTAGTCCCATAAGCTTATGCCTATACCTGCTTTCCCTTGAAATGTACATAGTAAACCACTTTAAACTCGCAGTTAGTCTTGGCCCAACTCTGCCCGGGGGTTGTCCTTTTAAGGCTTATTTCACTTCTTTTTTTCTTTTTCTCTTATTGCTAATTGGAACTCCGGCTCCGATAACCTCCTAAACCTTATCCATTACGTCAACCATTTTTCAATAAGGGGAAGATAGGAGGTAATTCCCATTTTCACCCTAACGTAGTCCTTGTTTGGTTCTCCAGTGGAAAGATTTGAGATACCTTCTCCTACCCTATAAAGTAAGGGAGACTGACACTATGCTTTATAGAAAGCGAAATAGTGATAAGGAGTTGTGGAAAAGTCCCGAGAAAAGGAAGCGACTTTTCCCGGAAGAGCAAAGGGGACAGTCTTTGGCCCAGGTAAAATAAAACCTGGCCTCCCCTTCCACCCAAGTGGACTATTCTCTCCTTATGGAGTCTAAGAAAACAGAGATATCCTTGCGCAGGGCGAAAGATCGATGTCCTTCAGAATTCTAAAAAGATCAAGATTTGCGTGCCTTTAGATCCCGTCTTTCTTGATTATGAATCAAGATGAAAGGTCGAATGTACTTGTTCAGGTCACGTCTACTTTTGGTCATTCTTCTCTCTGAAAAATAGAATATTTCTCAAAGAAGGTGACTCGTAGTCCCTTTTCGAGTATTATCTTCGCTGTGGATGATCCAGTCGATGTGCGTATGAACGAATGGATTCCACCTCTTTATGGGCTATATGCCCTTCTTGTCCGCCATACCCCTTTCAGCAAGGGTTGCCATGGTCTCCAAGAATCTTCTTCTGACCTCTGAGGTGGTCCGTCAAGTCCTCTAGCCTAGGGTAGTCAAAATAAAAGAAGAATTCTCTCGTCTTTTATTTCCCTTTTTCTGAAAGAGATGTCGTCCTTCCAGTTCCTACTGAATTGAGTCCGCCATCTATTTCATAGTAATCATGAAAATCAAGCCCTATGTGTCACAAGCAGGCACCTTGGGTTCTTTACTTTTTGGTGGGGTGGAGGACTTTTGTGCATTATAGCATAGGCCGTGACTACCCTTTTACCTTGATTGATGCTTCATATCGCCCGCTTGTTCTATAGAAAACTAACTATCAATTAGTTCCAAGAAAGCGGCCGGTGTCTAACTAGAATTTCATTCCAATCTCAATATTGTTGGAACTGGTCTCGAAGAAGCGATTGCCCGCGAAAGTCGTAGCCCTTTAATTGCTTAGGGGAATCGGCCTTCTTTAGTCAAAGTTTTTTCTATTCTTTTGTTAACTGATTTATGTATCGGATTCCATTCACCCCACGGTTGGGAATTAATGATTGGCTCTATGTATAAAGATTTTCGATTTGTTCATAATGATCAAATTATATCTGGTCTTGTTTCCACTTTTTCAGTCATTCTCGATACTATTTTCTTTTGATTTTCCTTTATTTAAATCATATGTCTCTGTCACTTGTAGTTATTTATCACTCAATGAATGACTGATAAAGGATCCATTGATATTAATCTAATCCAATTAGAATGCTTGGTACTTTGTAGTTGTACATAAGCAAAGTATTGAAAATCATATTTACTCTTTTTATTTCTAACCATCGGGGCGATTCATCCTAGATTATTCCAGCAAATAGTTAAATCGTGGCTAGGGAACTATATTAGTGACCTACCCAATTTATTGTAGAAATTTTCACGATCAATGATTGGACCATGCAAACTACAAATGCTTTTGCTTGGCTAAAGAAAGAGATTACTCGATCTATTTTTGTATCGCTCATGATATATATCAACACTCGGGCATACTGTATTTGATGCAGTTGTTCGAATTCTGTATGATATGAAACTGATGGTAAAAAGGGGGGTTGAACGTGGGGGCTTGTTCTTATTTTACCGGAAGGGTTTGAATTAGCTCCTCCGGATCGTATCTCTCCCGAGATGAAAGAAAAGATTGGCAATTTATCTTTTCAGAGCTATCGCCCCAATAAAAAAAAGATTCTTGTGGTAGGCCTTGTCCCTAGTAAAAAATATAGTGAAATAACCTTCCTTATTCTTTCCCCGGACCCTGCTACTAAGAAGGATGTTCCCTTCTAAAAATATCCTATATACGTAGGCGGGAACAGAGGAAGGGGTCAGATTTATCCTAACGGGAGCAAGAGTAAGAATACAGTTTATAATGCTACAGCAGCAGGTATTGTAAGTAAAATCATACGAAAAGACAAAGGGGGATATGAGATAACCATAACGGATGCGTCGGATGGGCGTCAAGTGGTTGATATTATCCCTCCCGGACCAAAACTTCTTATTTCCATAATGAGTAATCCTAATGTAGGCGAATTTGGTCAGGGATATGTAGAAATAGTACTTCAAGATCCATTACGTGACCAAGGACTTTGGTTCTTCTTGGCATCTGTTATTTTGAAATCTTTTTGGTTCTTAAAAAGAAAGAGATCGAGAAGGTTCAATTGGCCGAAATGAATTTCTAGATTCGCAGATTTATAGACATCAAGTTCGTAAAAAGAACCAAATTCTTGTTAGCGATTATTTATGATAAAAAATGAAATTATGAAAACTCCTTTGTCTTATGTAGACCCTTTATAAAAATCTACATTACATACTCTTTTTCTACGAGATGCTGGGAATCCCGTTGAGTTCTTACGCTTTCATGTTGACAACTCAATTCATTCGATTACTACAGGAATTAACCCAATCCGGAATATGAACCATAAAAGAAAATACCTATTAAATCGATTACAAGAATACCAGTTATAGTACCTATTATCAAAAGAGGAATCCTTCCATTAGTATCGGCCACCCACTTCCCTCCAGATTTCATCAAGTGGTCATGCTAGAGACATAAACAGCCTTGGATATTTTAATTATGAGATCCTTCCGAATGAGCTAAGAGCTTATTTATTCTCTTTCATTTTGTAAATTGAATAAATAATTGGAAAATCAAAAAGCAAGTACAAAAATGAGTAATAACCCCCAGTAGAGACTGGCACGATGAAATTCACCATTTTGTTCGTTCGGGTTTGATTGTGTCGAAGCTCTATAATTCGGATGTTGTTTATCGTTAGATGAACTTCTGATATTGATCCCTAAAAAAAGATGGTAGGTACAACTAGGTCGTGAACAGCCATCCATCGTACTGTAAAAATTGGATAGGTTCGATCTATAGTCATTAGGGCCTCCTAAAATGATCTACTAAATTCATCGAGTTGTACCAAAGGATCAAAACAGTTATTAATCGAATTTCTTGTCGACTCTCTGTAAAATACTCATTTGGCCGAGTGATTCCAAACACATCGTAAGCTAAATCGGTGCTGACAAATAACCAACCCGCAATAAATAGGGAAGGTATAGTAATGCTATGAATGACCCAGTAAACAATACTGGTAATAATATCAGCAAACAAACATTCTCCTATGCTTCCAGACATGCTGAACATATTCTTGTACAGTCAAAGAGGATCGATTCCGTAAAAGAAGAAATCAGTAAATGACAATTCACTGAAATTGCATCTTTGTGAGATCGTCAATATTGTACCGAGGGCGTCTTGAGAGTATACCGAATCAGTATAGCTATCCTTCTTCTGACACATCAAGGCAGTTTGAATTAGTATCAAAAGTAATAAATAATTTCTTTTTTCCTTTACTTGTTGATGTAAAATCATCTTCCATTCAATAGAAAATTCTTTCAATTCAACGAAAGAGATTCTCATATTCCCACAATTTAAGTAGATGCGAGATATATAAATTTTTCATAGTTGTGGAATTGTTGGAATCCTTTTTTTTTAAAAAAGAAGAAGTTAATGGTCAAGTGACAAATAAGAGTAGTAGATCATATTCGATGAAAGAAAAAAAAAGAATAATTGGAATCCATAGTTGTGGATCCCGATCCAAAGGTTCTTTCTTGATCTAGCTACAAGGATGGGGCAGTATGGAAAGAGAAAATGTGGAACCTAATAGAAATTACTACTAGTTGGACCAAAAAAAAGATTTTTTCAAGCGATTGTGTGATAACTTTTTCTTCTTCCCAATCATTCAAGATATTATGTGAATTAATATATTACTGAATATAATGAGTTAAACTTAAATTAAAGTAAAAAGAAAAAGTTTTCTAGTTTTATAAGTGTTCGCTTTAAAATAGAAAATGGATTCGATACAATTCAATAGAATCTAAGAAATAATCAAAATAGAAATGATTTTCGAATTTGATTCTATAAAAATTTAAGTTTCATTTTTGAATGAAGTTAGACGATACAACTCTTATTAGTTTAATAGTTTACCCAAGAGTTACTCAATGAATCGGTTGATTGGAATTGCGGGATGGATAGATGTTACTGATGATGAATCAATTTCTTTTATATGTCGGTCACTTTATCTTTGTTAGTGTTGTCTGCCTATAATGATAGATGAATCAAATTTCATTCAACATCATCTTTCAATTGAAATTGAGATTTTTGCCTATCCTCCTATTTTGCAAAAATGGAAACTTAGGTAATTTCTAAACATATGAATAAAAAGAACCTATTTCATTTAATTTAGCCCTTTCATGCTTACTATAACTAGTTATTTTGGTTTTCTATTAGCGGCTTTAACTATAACCTCAGCTCTATTTATTGGTCTGATCAAGATATGACTTATTTAAACTGAATATTAAAAATGAACAATTCATAAAAAGAAATCTTTCTGTGGGATTACTTTTATTCTATATTTACTTATGTTACCAATTGTCAACTCTTGGTCATTTTCATTGAGATTCATGTCAATTTGGATTAATATTTAGGTATAGATATTACCTCTCTTTTGTTTATTGACCTCCTCTCCTTACAGTCAAGTTTCAGCAACTCTCCTCACGGCTCCCTGCGTTGATATTCGAGGAAGTAGCTCTCGACACGAGGGATATACAAGAAAGACCTGCTCTAGATCCCCAAGTCTCCATGGTCGTTTTTTTAACATCTCTTTCTATTCTTCTAATGTAATGCTATCAGTCACCTCGTACTACCCCCTATTGTGCATCCTATGTAACATCAAGGAAAGGGAAAGCTCATACTACCGCAGCAGGAGGTCGTCTCCCAACACCCCTATAGTTGATATGCCACAGATTGAGGCATATCTTTTGGAGATGGTCACGTCAGCGGCGGTAAGTGGACCATTCATGCGTAGACTTAACTCAAAAAGAAAGATTCCCTTTTCGACCTTCTTCCTTTGACTGGTGTTTTAGGTCTTCTTATCCAAGAGGACACTTTAATCTTGCTTTAGAGGCCCGAATGCTTATCATTCTTGCCTTCTAAACTTCTTTATATCGAGGGATGAGGAACCATATTATCCTGCATTCCTTAAACCTATGTAGTGAGTCGTGTAGGTGGCGTGTTTAAATTAGGACCATACATTGGGATTCTTTTCCCCGCATCGCTAGCCAGTCGGGATGCTATCTCTCTTCTCCTTCGTCACTCAACCATCAAAATATGGTATATAATTAACAAACTCTTTTTTTTATTTACATAAAACTATACTGAACCACCTATCTATTCCTTTTTTGGCGTTGTCCCGACACTGATGAGCATCACTTAGGCCTTCATTCATGATACTATTCTAGGATATGCAGCGCTTCAGTAGGCCCTAGGCACTGATGTGAGGTTAAAGTTTTAACCAATGCTTTATACTATCCATAAACATTGTACTCCCATAATAAGGCAAGAAAGCAGAAAATTTCAAAAAAGGAAAATCCTTTTGATTAGCCAGTTTCCAAGAGGGAGAAGGTCTTATGGCAATCTCAGGTATACTACTAATCGGTTATTTTGCCTGATCGAGCAACCTATAAACAATTGTCGCCTACATAACCTACCTCCCAGACCAAGGAAAGAAGGTATCAGATCACTTTTGAGAGCCCTTTTGTGAAACTAGTTCCTTTACTCTTTTTGAATGAATTACATTCAGTAAAGTAATCTGGTGGAAGGGGTCCATAGAAAGCAAATTGGCTTCTTTTTCTTTTTTCTATTTTTCGTTTTAGAATAGAGAAAGAGTAGAAACTAAGGCTCTCTAGAAGATTTTCTCGGAGCTTTTTGGTCGCCTTCTATCTTGAAACCTCTTTGCTTGCGGGGGCAAAGTGGAAAGAGCGCTTCGCAAAAGAATCGTGTGGCGCGGTGAAAGGTTTACCATTGGGGTTTTCGACCCTCCAGGTCTCCACCTACTTGTGGAATAGGGGTGGTTCCTTGATATTATGGTGTCAAGGCAAGAAGGCCACAGGTGAAAGCAACCGATGCTTTGATCATTCAATTGACTCCTTGCTGCCAGTCCGTGCTTGCTGTCATGCTGGAAAAAGCAGGGGTTTCGGTAGGTTTTACCTACTATTGGATTTGAACCAATGACTCTCTCCGTATGAAAGTGATACTCTAACCGCTGAGTCAAGTAGGTCAAGCTGAGTCAAGTCACCCTATAAGAGAAAGTCGTGCAACCAAAGTAGCCCTTACTATACAAGGGGGGCGGAGCGCTAAGAAAGAGAAAGCGTTATCCGTATATGAAATGAAGCAGCGGCTAGCACGCTAAGCTAAGATCAACCAATGTTCAAACGCGGAGCCTTTCTTTCTCGATCGTCTGTCTTAATAAGTGGATTCCGATTCATGCAGTCCTTCTCTGATGCATTGGTCTTTTCACTCCCCACTCTCCACCATAAAAAAATCTTTCCACTATATCTCAAGAGTAGTCAAAGAAAGTACGGCGGGTCCGAGTAGGAATAAATTGACTAAGAAGTAGGGCATACAACAATGGATCAATTCATTCAACAAGATCTGTTCGGATCAGACCAGGATGAATAGGATTGGTCTGACCTCTCGCTCGGATGTAAGACACCCGCCGCTGATAGATGTCCCATGCCACCTTTCGTGAACAGTTATGCCCGAGAATGAATTGTGATATAGCACCGAATAAGCCACAGCTCTATTCCCGACTTGAAATCCATAAAGGACTTTAAGGGAGATAAAATAGGGGGACCTATACCATAAATCCTGCTGCCTTGGGATGATTGCACATTACATCGTAGCAGCACGATCGAATGTGGAAAGCCCTTGTATAGGTTGGGCGCTAGCTAGCGCCTTTCTTATACTAATATAAAATGTTGGGCCTTCCCCTTATTTATTAGTATTAGTAGTTGCTCGAGGACTTCTACTGGGAATAAAAGTTCCCTATTATAGGATCCTTAGTAAAATTTCATGATGGCCTCTTATCTGAGTAAGAAGACGATGGCTCTTATTATTGGTGAGCGATCTCCTCTACACATTATCTTTGGGCATTTTAATCTATTTCAAACCGATGACTATTCGGATGCACGTGCTTTGTGAAAATTCCATCTCCTGCACAAGACAAACTGAGCCCTACATCTTACTCTATATGTTTTCTTGAGTGAGGTTGGGGTACCCCTCTCTCAAAATGGCTACAATTGTTAATGATCCTTCTACACGACGATTCTACCTTTCTCGACATATCACCTTTTTCAAACTTACTACGGAGCTCGAGGCTTTGAGATTCCCTGTGATAGTGGGCCATTATGTTCCCTTTTCTCCTCTTAGAGAGGAGGGGTGGAACTATTGAGGAGTTTATGTGAGACAACATCAGAATTCGCCGATTTAATAGAGTCAGCAAGATCTGGGTGACTAGAGTGATCAACTTAAGGGGAAGTTTCGCAGGTTTGTGAAGACAGATTCTCGTCACTCAGTTTTTAGAGCTGACCCAACTGATTCAGTGGTCTCCCTCTCTCCCTATACTTCGAACCAAGACTCTTCTTCAGACTTAGGTTCTCTAGCTTCTATTCTCAGGTAGATCCACCCGTCTTCGTTTTCCTATTCATAGGTTTGTATCAACTAAGTCTCTATCTACTTCCCACGAGTCTTTTTTGCAATTTCATCCATCTTTTTTAACCTGATACCTTTGCAGAGGCCATATCTCAACCCTGCTGGCAGCTCTATGGAGAAAGAGATCGTAGTACTAGAATGGTTTGCTACTTGGGATTGAGTCTCTCTTCCTCTAGGGAAAGAAGCCATTGGCTACAAGTGGGTATATAAAGACAACAAAAAGCTGATGAAGCAGTTGAGGGGTTAGAGGCTAGATTGGTGGCCAAAGGATACACACAAGAGTATTGAGTTGAACCCCTTTCCTTACAGTCAAGTGGCCCAAGGTCCCACTTTAGAGATAGGGGAAAGATTTGCCCCATCTTGGCGAATCGCATCCCCGCGCAACGAATTGCATTGCCAACCTCCTGATTGTCCTCTTATCATTTTCCATTGCATGTTTGGGATACATTTGGTGTTCAATATATTCCCTGATGTCAGTAAACCATGGCGTTGGGTTCGCTTTCAATGTCCAAAAGATCACTATTGAACATGCCAGGAGTCAACTCAAAAATTTCAATTAGGTTGCAATATACCGGGCTGCTTCTTTGTTCTATCATGATTGGGAGGACTTTTCCTCAGGAATGTTTATCATGGAGGCCAGTGTTGCCAATGCATCCACAAACTTCTTTTTTCTCTGGGTAGTGGAGAGAAACTTACTTACTTGAATTTCTCAGTGAGCTTTTCAAGATAAGCATGGTATGTCAAATTTCATATTTGGTTTTTCATTTCTTTTTAGTTTGGCAGATGATAAGCGCTGAATCCCTAAATACTTCGATTTCTTATATTCCCAGGGTCAAGGCAGTCTTTAATCCATGGATACATGCTTCATCTTCTGTGGTATTCTTAGTTCCTTAAAAGTTCCGCTTAATGGCAATGGGGGTGTGCGATTCATCAGGTGCAATCAGCAATGCCCCTACTCCGTACCCATTTTGATTAGTCGTGCCATAAAAGTCAAATTTCCATGCCCTCCTCTCCTTACAGTCAAGTTTCAGCTCCTCTTCTGTGACAGCTATTTCCTCGTCTGGGAAGCAATCCTTAAACTCATGTTCCTCCTTGATAGGGTGCAAGGTGTTCTTCTATCGCCCTACTTTTTTGGTTACATACGTGATGTCAAATTCAGATAGAAGCAGTAACCATCTTGCGCTCCTTCCCGTTACGTTAAGGTGGGTTTCTCGAACAAATAATTTTTTTGTAGGTCCATGGAAGCTATTAAATTGGGTAAGACAACATGTAATGCCTTAATTTTCGCCTTACCCGCCAAGCAGGTTTTATCCAAATTGGTATACTTGGTCTTGTAGTCAGTTATTTTCTTACGTTGGTAGTATATGGCCCTTTACTTTCGTCTGTCTTCATCGTATTAAGCCAACATAAACCCCATAGTGGTTTCAGTGACTGATAGGTATAGTAATAAAGGCTTACTAGCATTGTAGGCACTAGAATAGAGGTATTCCTTTATTTTGTCAAAATTTTTCTGTTCATCCCATTTTCCTGCAAAATTTTGATTTTGAAATTTGTGTATCGGCTCGCAAGTGGTTATACAAGAGAAAGTCAAAGTCTGATGGGACTATTGATCACTACAAGGATCGCGTGGTAGCCAAAGGCTACAACCACCAATATGGTATAGACTATGATGAGACATTCAGTCCATTTATCAAGATGGCATCAAGGGCGATTAGGTGTGACTTTCTTGATAAGGGAAAGAGAAGTCGTCCCTCAACTATTAACGCAAAACAATTCGATTCCTACGTTTCTAAATTCCCAGAAGCTCTGAGCTACTCAGCTATACTATAGGCTCTAAAGGCCTTACTTGACTGAAAGAGTGCTTATATTATGGGGGCTTCCCTTTCCAACATCTGACTTATATACAGGTTAACATCCACTTAAGAAGCACGAAAAAAATTAGCTCACTCGACTGAAAGGAGAGGGATGAGAGTAGTCTTTTTCCAATAGGCTAGCTGTCTATTGCAGGAGTTCCTGACCTAAAAGGACACCAGCAAGTTGCTACTGAATGTGAACAAAGTCAAGGAGATGGAATCAACTCAATAGAATTAGGGTTTTTTATGACTGCTGAAGTGACCGAACGAAATGTTGGATTGATTCAATACCGAATCCCAGATCTCCATAGACGACTAATGGTAGGGGCAGCATTTTTCAAAAAGAAAGATAGTGGCAAAAGGATGTTAATCAAGAACCTACATCTCATGCCGACCCCGTATGCAGTTGCTACTACATTGATACATCCGGATAAAGTGACCCGTACTGGTGGAATAATTGCAACTCGACTTTACCGCCTGCTGATAAAGGGAAGAGAGTATACCAAGCTTGTCCCAGCAGTCAGGTTTGGTCCTACGGGCAGCAACCCAGCCGGTATACACCCCACAGAGGAAATTGGGCTTTCAGGTGAGTAACTATATTCAACAATCATTTGCCAACATCGTTACTAAGCCCTACTAAGTAAAGGGGGATGTGTTCAGTCCCAAGCATCTTCGTCAATACTCCATCTGCCCCCTGCCGGGGGGGGGGGGTTAAGGGGGAGGATGTCAAAACCTTACCCATAAAAAAAAGTACATAGACCTACTCACAAAGACCTACAAGACAGCCAAAAACATTATTGCTAATTAAATGAAAGTGAACAAAGACAAACCAAATTGATATTCAATAAGCCCACTTTTTTGAGAGAGAAAACCTGAATTTGTTGAGGAAGATCAGCTGTAGAGGAAAACCTATAGTCAAACTGAGAATCGCAGCTGAAGTTTGCTAAAGAGTCTGCCACTTTATTATTTTCTCTAAATGTATAGACGATTTTTAAATGGCCAGCCGATAATTTGGATGAAATGAAGCTCCACCATGAGTCTAGGTATGGGTAATTTTAGGGGATTCTTTATTTTCATTGAATCAATCAACAATGATTTTGGAGTCAATTGCGAGTTTACGAGCTTGATGAATGTAGAGCGCATCCAGAAGAATAGAATCAGTAAACGTCCAAGATAATCTGATGTCAAGAAGCTAAGAACAGTCTTTCAGCCAGTCCATAATTTTTTGAATAATAGCAGCCGGTTGAGATATTGGGTTTTCTAATTTACTGCTATTGCCTTCCTTCCAGAGTTCCCAAACTAAAAAAATAGTAAGCATAGACGTGACGTAGCCAACTTGGGATTTCCTGCGAGATATGCCACCAGGACTGAACGAAATACATTTGGAAGGATATTATATTGAAAAGGCGATCAAAATGGTTCCAAACCTCAATAGCAAGCTCACTCTTGATCAAGAGGTGATCAATACTTTATTTACCATGCTCAGAACAGCACAAGCATTTGCTTGCTAATCTTATACCTTTCATCTGAATTTATTCCCTTAACTGATTCTTAAATCCCCGCATACAAAGTAAAATAAGAGCTTCCACGCAAAAATGCTAATTATTGTAGGAAGGGCTTTATCCCAGACAAATTGAGTCCAAGCTTGAATGCCCGTTCGATTTCTTATCGATTCCCAACCAGCTTTGAGAATAAATGACTCACTACGATTCTTTTTCCATATCCCCCAGTCCTCCTGATGAGATGTGAATATACCATTATTCCTGATATCATAAACCACGTTGTGAGGCAAAAATGCTTCGATATCATTGAAAAAGCAGTTTCCATGTGCGTCAAATCTATGATTTTAGAGAAATAACTAGTAAAGGAGTTGGCCTGGTCAATAAGAGGGAGTCATACTTTGAACTGTTTTTTTCAAAAGAAACTATCTGAAAGCCCCTATGATTTGCTGCTTCCAAACCTGGTTGTAAGGACTTGGAGTAAAATCAGTTCCATTTTCAGGCAACCCCACCAATACTTAAGGGCTAAAAATGGTGGAGTGGAAATGGAACTAGCACTGATTTCTTGTTCCACCCCTGGCTCTCTGATATTCTTCTCATTGAAAGTACCCCCCTCTTATTGACCAGGTAAACTTCATACGAAATTTGAAAGATCTTGAAAATGTCTTGTAGTAGGAGGACCCAAAGCCCCTTCCTGAATAGGTAGGTACATAGTATCAAAAAATATCTAGTGAAGCTTTCTTTTTTCTTCATCACCGCCTCACCAAAAGTTACCTAACATTTTTTCCAACTGGTCAAGAACTCCCTTTGAAACTGGAATCCCTGCAAGAAGGTGTATAGGCATTGAGAGAAGAACATGTTTGCAAAATCCACTGGATTACAATGCTTTCATCTCCTACGACTTTATTTTATACTCTATCCAGAAGATGATAATTTTTTTTTAGATTAAAATAGAGGTAGTCCTAGATCAAAATATTAGGAATCAAAGCAAGGAAAGTAGCATTTATGGAACGGGGGATCGCACCTTCAGCGAAGAAATAAGGTGACCAGCTGGAAGATTTTGAAATCCCAACAATATTCTATTTTCTCTATAAAAAGAATCCGGAAAGCCTGATAGCGGATAAGGGAGACCTTTTTTTTGGTTAGTACGCGACGACATGCTAAAAATTACCTTTTGAACTTCTTCCATATTAGGAGGGCTCGTAAGCATCTTATTATCTTCCTCTGCGACTAGAGAGGGGATGGTCTCAAGGATCTCATCTTCAAGCACTGAACCTTGAGAAGAAAGTAATGTATGAAATAAATTGAGAGCTTCCTGCCATACAGAGACATGTTCTAAATTTGGTTCAAGGTGCTTATTCTCTATCTTTCTTCGTAAAGCAGAAGTTTTTCAAGGTTACTCTTGGCCGAATCTAACTCCATTTTCTTATCAGCAGACCAACTCTGTTAAAGAGCAAATTGGCCTTCTTCATTTTTGGCATTTCTATATTCTGAAATAGTTTGCCAATTCAGTGCTTTATTTGTCGATTCAATCTTCCTGGAGAAAACTTGATAAGGATTTCCCGAGCATGGTTGAGATCAATGTGAAAATAAGAATGCCGAATCTACATTCTTTGGAAACGAAAGTCCCCAAGCCTGCGAGTATTATAATCTTATAAGAAGATTACTAGAGGAGAGTGATCAGAGGATACTAACAGAAAATGGTCAACTCTGGTGGAAGCAAAACAACTTTTATATAGAAGTGGGCAGTCCCCATTCAAAAGGATTCTATCTAGTCTGGCCCACATACAATATTGGCCGGTTTGATTATTGCTCCAAGTCAATTTGCTTTCATTGAAATCCCAATCAAATAATCAAAACGAGAAAATCATATCTTCAAAGCTCATCACTTCAATAAAGGCATTGAAGTCAGGAGGCCGTCCCCCAAGTTTTTTCTAATGGATCCGCAATTACATTAAAGTTCCCCCTACTAGCCATGGGAAGTTAATGCAAGTCGATAGGTCCTTCAATCATCGAGTACACAATCGACTTTCCACACTTATCATGACAATATCACCGATCTTTGTTATGGGGGGCCTTATCATACGCATGCACCGCCAGAGTCTTCATAAGAACTCTGGGGTGAGGGCCAAGGTGAACCTGGATTAATGATGAGAAGCGGTCAAATCAGTAGCAAAGGCACCAGGATGGATGGTTGGTTGATCCGGGAGATAGCTTCGCGAACGATAGCTCAGTAAGGTACGCCACCCACCCTACTTCTAATGATAGATAGAAAGGGTGGGAGAGGGGATGAGGGATGGCAAAGGTACAAAAACTACATGACATACGTACGTTAAATGGTAGTCCCATTACGAACAATCATTAAGGAGGTCTCCAATCTCTCTCGGCTCGGGGAAATCATGTGAACAGGGCGGGATTGATCGATCTACATCAAAAATTTTGGCTTCCCTTCCCAGGAGCGCATCTACAGAATAAAGAGAGCACGCACCACTCTTCTACTATACCAGGGCCTTTAGCTTTCACTGAGAAGAAGAGATTACTTCCAGCTAGATTTTTTCCCTAACCCTAACCCATGAATGATAGGTTGGCTTAGGATAATTGAAAACGAATTCACTTTCAATAATCAGAGGCAGGTAAGGGGGGGAACGCCCCCATCTTCTTAAGTTTGGGAATTGTGCTGGACCAATGCTATGAGCTTCCAGAATCCAATGGAATCTTCGTAAAGTCGATCATTACGAGTGTTACGATTCATTCGATTGGTAGGTCCAATCGATTCCTAGCCTCTCGAGCACAACCCATATTCATGCAAGGATTGGTGATTGAGGATCCATACAGAATTTTATGAAATATCGTAGAGATCAAGGAACAGATGTTTTCTTCAGGAAATATGAATACTTTATGGTAGGGACAAGCCATTTTTTGGAGTTGAATCTGGTCAGGAAGAACAAGTTGTTCCATCTCCGGGGAAAAGATTCATCTTTCAATTTTCCCTTCCTTCCAATTCCAATATTTTGGATTTTAGCTTCCCTCATTCCTTTTATTTAGCATAATGATGCGAATCGGGCTTGTTGTATTTAGTATACAGTGTCAAGCAGTTCCAATTTCCCCTACCGATGATGTGCCGAGAAGTGCATTGTTGGAACTAGGTTGGAACATAAGACCATAAGCTCTAGATTTTGGGGTTTCCGCTATAGCCGAACGCAAGGAAAAGATCATTTTTTTCAGAAAAGATCGTTTTATCAGGTAATGGATACACTATAAGCATTGCTATGGTTATGTATTATGTATAAGCCTTCCAACAAACAGAAAGACTTGTATGCATCAGGTTCATAGGGGTAAATACATTCAAAAGGGAGAAATGTTAGCGGCTCATATTTCAAATAAAGATCGCCGCGTGGAAAACTAATTTTTTTGGGGGGTTGTCCCCACTGGTTTGTGAAAGCAATGGGAGACTTGCTCCATAGACCCCCCCCCCCAGAGACTTTCGTCCCCAATGTTCTCTATGGGCAAAGGCGCTCAGGTGCGCTTAAAGTCTTATTGCCTATATCTTATCTTAAGACGAGGTCTCCACCCCGCCTGCTTTAGTCTCAAATAGGGCACAAATTGAGGTGAACAGACTGGACTGAACCTCCCTACGTCAAGAGCTTTTGGTTCCTCACAAGAGAGCACCAGGTCGTAACACCGGAAGACTGCGCCGTTATTTGTTATTATTAAAATGATATAATTTCATTGTATGGTTAGTCACCAGTGGCACAACCTACAGGCTAAGTAGCGCCTCAATGGGAGTCTTTTTTTCCTCCGCGATAGTGTACAAGACCAGTAAGAGAGAATGGACTTCATCAATTCAGATAAAACCCATGCCCCCTAACCAGTCGTACTCTGACCAGGCTTCGAAAAACTTCGAGATCACCGAGTTTCTCGGGAATTGAGGGGTCAAAAGCCTAATTAAGTCCCCTCACCATACCTTGTTGATAAGAGGTTAAGTGTTTACCAGTGGTTGCGCTTAACCTGATCCAAAAGGGGAGAGGACACACACCATTTTGTGAGTGAAAGATAAGGAAATTCTGATTCCAGTGTCTCCTAGGAGGCGCCATGCGTCGAGTATACACCCGGTACCCAACTTTCCATAAACGATATGACAATGAAGATTCGTAGACATAATAGCCCTCATTACAGGAACAAGGGATATGGAACTAACTAAGGATCTTAACATGTGACAGGAGACAGGAAAAAAGTCCTTAGTCACTCCGTAAACGAAGAACCGCTTAGCAAACTCCAATGCACCAACTGACGATACTAACGATTTCTCTAACAAAAATGGAACATTCAGTGGCGGAATTAGCTCGTGATAATGCTCAGCCACCCACTCATCTCCGATGATGATATCGTTGTTGAGGATAGAGTAGCGTGTAAAAGGAACTCCTGGATATACTTGGGCTTCTACGAACCAAATCACCAAATGGTGAGTTAATGCAAAAGCAGGTCAAGCTCCATAAAAGACCAACGGGGCTCCTATTACAAAACGAACTATACCTCGAGGGTGGATGTAATTCAGCTCGAATCAAGTGAGAGGAAGCCTACTACGAGAATTTCTAATCGTCAGAAAAGAGTAGTAGGCATACCTTAACAATAGTCTTGTCCATAAGCAAATCAATGTTCGGCAGTGGAAAATCATCTTTGGGAACATGCTTTATTGAGAAAAATAGATGCATATGCGAACACGTCCATCCCTCTTGGAAATAGGGACGATGTTTGAAATCAAATCAGAATAATCTACTTCCTTAATGAAATCAGTATAATAGTAACAAGACAGCTGAAGAGAGGATGACATAGACAAGAATCAACCTCTTCCCCGTGAGGTTTTGATGTATCGCAAAATCTGAAAAGCATCTTCTAAGTGAGATGATCTCGGCTTATATAAAAATCGGTTGATCACTCCATCCTATGTTATAAGTGTAAGCAATGTCTGGGCGATAATTAGTCAGGTAGAAAAGAGTCCCAACAAGTCTCCTCGCAAGTAGATGGGTCATCCAATAGCTCTCCTGCATCTGAGGATAATTTTAGATCTTATTCTGGTTTGCATGCAGAAAGACCAGCTTTAGACAATAAATCCAATGAATACTTGCACTGGGTTCCAAAACTCTTTGCGACCTCATCACTTTAATCTCCAAAAGAGACTTTGAGTCTCCTAAATCTTTCATATCAAACTTGGTTCTTAATCTTCTCTTAACCTCATTTATCAGAACTAAGTCATTACTAGAGAAAGCAATGTCATCCACGCAGAAGAAGGACAATACCTGATGTCGACCTCCTTATAAATATTTGAAAACCGGCTCCTTCCTCTACTCCTATTTCGGCTCTTATACATGCTGCTGTCACCTTTCAAACAAAGCTCTTGCACCTACTTTAGCTTGCGGGAGGCTGGAACATAAATCGCTTTCTTGAGCTTGCATACCAAGTTAGTATTCCTAGGAGAAGAGAAGCCTGGAGTTGGAGGAGGCTGAATAGAAACTTATTCTTGCCCCCTTCCCTTATGTTGTTGAAAGGCATTCTATTATGCACGTCAAATTGAAATAAGGCCACCTTTTGATTGCAGCCAAGGCAAGAATGCCACAAATGGTGTTTAGTAACCTGAAGCAAATGTTTTCCCTATCTCTAAAAGGGGCCCTTGGGCCACTTGACTATAAGGAAAGGGGTTCGACTCAATATTCTTTCAGGAATCCTTTAGCTACTAATCTAGCCTTGTATCTATCTATCCAGCCATCTTCTTTATGCTTGATCTTGTAAATCCACTTGCAGCCAATGGCTTCTTTCCCTGCAGGCAATGAGACTCAGTCTTATTATTTTTTCCTGGGCATTGATTTCTTCCTGTATAGCATCTCTCCAGCAAAAATGATTGGAGGCTTCAGCAAATGATTCAGGTTCATGAGAAAATTGAACTGAGATGAGGTAAGCTCAATCTTTTGGGGAAAACGATTCATAAGCCTTCAACGGGATAAGAAACTTGAGAGGATCAACGAAGCTGAGAGCGGGATCCAGAATTCTAGGAAGCGACTGGAAGGGAAGCAACTGGGCTAGACTGATCATATTCTAGAGTAGCCTGACCCTGGGAAAGAGACTGTAATAGCTGCCAAGAATAAACATATTGTGTCGGGTGACAGGAATCCTTTGAGGTCAGTTGAACAGGCTGACAGTCGGCAGAAAATGATGAGCAAGGTTGCTGGTCTGAAGAGTGAGGCTAATCCGTAACATCAACTGCAGAAGAATAAGGTTCAAGTTGATGAATCGGAGAAGGCCGCAATACATCTCCATCATCATTCTCCCCCGGGGCTGATAAATTGGGTTAAGGAAAATATAAAGCGACCCTATTAAAGAGAGAATTAAGGATACATCGAGTCTCTTGGATTTCATGTCAAAGCATATATATACCCGGACTAAGCACATCCAAGAAAGACACAAGTGGTTTCCTTGGAATTTTTCTCTTAACTGAGCAAGAATATAAACAAAACACGTGCATCCAAACACTCGCAAATGCCTATTATAGTACTGCCCTAGTAAGAAGTTTGTGAGGTGCCTCTGCAGCTTGGGTTATCATAGAATAAGAGGAATTAGGAAATGACTTAACTTAAAAGATAGATGCTGCCGCTGCGAGGCAAGGGAGAAACTTGTCTGGTCTTGCGATGCACTAATTCCCATTATGAGAATTAAATGACGCCCCAGCTTGACTCGAGACCAAGACTCCTTAAAACTCACACTAATAGCGGCACTGAGCGGTCGGAGATTGATTGAAAAGGCAGGCCCAGCCGACCCTTTCCCCCTCTAATCACCTATCTACTCATTTTCGTAGCTCGATCGGAGGTCAAGATTGTGGTCCGGCAGAAAAACAGAAGTCGTTCATATCAAGTGATACTCGAATTGCTTAGTAGTACTTTGCCACTACCCTAGCTAGCGTAAATAGCTTAATGGTAGAGCATAGCCTTGCCAAGGGTGAGGTTGAGGGTTCAAGTCCCTCCTTCCGCTCCTGGCTTCGTTGTTTAGTGGTAACAAGTGGAGTGTATAAGCCACTTTAGAGATAGGGGCGAGCAGCAAGCAGCCCCTTGTATTAGGTTCCAAACCTATCTGACTAATAAGAGGAAAGGGGCGTTCAGCCACTTGACTATAAGGAGAGGTTTCGAAGAAAAAACTTACTCCTAAGAAGTTGCTGGCTTTTCATGAGCCGTTGCGCGCTAGCCTTTTCCCAACCTAGTAAAGGGGCTGCTAGTTGTAGCGCGCAGTGTATTAGTGAATAGGAAAAGTTAATTGAGATTACTAATGACGGATGGAGGTTGATGGTAGAACATGTTCGGTGCCTCGCCCTTGTCTCCTTCGTCGTAGACTGAAAATGATGGGAATCCTATCGATAAAGAAGAGGCATAAGCATCGCCTCTCGATCCAATACATCTTCCCTGGCCTCCCCAACACACTCTTGATATGAAAGAAACCTCCTGCCATAGAGAAGAGATCAAAATTCTGGGTCCCATCGATCACTCTCTCTCTCCCTCTAGGTCGATCTTCCTTTTCAGCCCTCTCACTTTGTTCGAGCTGAATTACCCCTCTCACTTTGTTCGAGCTGAATTACCACTCTCACCTGAACTGGTCGAGAGAGATCGCACCATATTTTTTCGAATCGAACCAACTAGAGAATGAATTCCAGAACCTAAACAACTCAGTTGAGAGCTCCGTGACTAGTTCAAGGGAAGGTCAACCAATGATTGATAGGTCATTCCCTCCCTATCCTTCTCTTGATCCCTCATTCCACTAATCCATTGTTACTGATTCATTCAAGGCATAAACTCTCCATTTCTTTGTCTTATTAGCGCAGGTGTTCATCAACGATGAAAGTCGCTGAACTTCAGACTCGAGTGAAGAAAGAGGGCTAGGACCCCAGAGGACTTTCAGGGACTGGGGAAGACGGGTGGATTATAGAGCTAGGGTAGGGTCAAAGGCCCATCGGGATTGGGCATGGACGAGCCTTGACTGGGCCAGGATTGATGAAAAAATAAAAACTCCCCCCATCACATCATTAACCGGTGTACGATTCAAGATCAGGTCCAGGATTCAAGTCAAATCGACCTTCCCTCTCATCTCAGGGTGAGGCAAGGAATTGTTTCAAATGTTCGTTGTTCAATATCTCAGTTGCTCAAGAAGTTTTACTAGTTGCTCCTCTGACCCGGAGTGGATTCTAGGGGAAGGGCAGAGCCTCACCTTTAGGAAGGTGTTCGTTGTTGTCCCGGGTTCAAACTGGACTGAAGGGAGGAGGAAAAAAAATATTCCTCTCTTCCTGGTCCTATCAAACCAGACACTGAATACCTGGGGATGGCTAGGGATTTCGAATCAAAACATGGGCATCTGCTATTAAGAGGGAGCAGTAGATCGTCTATTGAAGATCCAGGTCAGTCAACTTCTATTGGGACTTCTATTGATTATTAATTCGACTCTAGGGACTCCTAGCAACAAACTAGTATAAAACAAGGGGGGGCCATAGAGAGGGAGGAGATGCAGGAGCCGCCAACCGGATCGACTAACAAATATAGGCTAGAGATATGGGCTCATTCGACTAATCAGTGATCCCTGGGCCTACCTAACACAGATGTCCCTAAAATAGGGGATTGGTTGATCGGAAAGCTCAGGCAGGAGTAGGACATTCCATACAAATCTTTCTGATCCGCTAGCTGGTGGTGCTCTCCTTAGAGTCAAGTTTCAGCTCCTCTCAAATCCCATTTTTTCATCGACATGTAGGGTGAATTCTAAGGTTCCTTATTCCAGTTGTAAAGCGGAAGAAAAGGGAGAATGGGCCCCACTAGCAGCCCGCGTTTCCGACCCGAAAAGAATGGAAAATGAAAGAAGAATATGTGTGAACTATCTATGGAGTGGAATGACTATCCTTAATCTCTTTTTCCCTATCTCCCCCTTTTATGCCTTCGGGGAGATAGGATTAGTTTGGCCCAACATTGGATTAGTTTGAAAACTACCAAGGTTTTTTAACTAATTGACTTTTTTGGAAAGGAAGGAATGCAGGGAAGAATTCTTTCCTTTCCAGTGGTTCTTGAAAGCTATCAATCCCCGCTTCTCCCTCTCGCATCGCTTCTACATCAGATGATGAGCCCATACGAAAACTTTATCTTTTATTGGCGCCCGATAGGTAGGATATTAGATTGAGTAAAAAGCCTACCTACGCATAAAGGTTCTGATTTGAGCGAGAGCCCAAACGGGTGAGGCGAGAAGATCTTGATCGAAAGCTCCACTATTCTGAATAGTGAGAAAGAATGAAATTACATCCAATCGATCGAGAATATCATCATCTGTTAGGTGGGCTAACTGACCGACCAAGTGTGGCTAGACGTCCATGTCACAGAACCTTTTTCTAGCCAAGAATCCCATTATTGATCTAATCGGGGTGGATCCAATTCATTGGCAAATGAAAAATCTATCATTTTAACACTCAGAAAAGAAACCTAGAAAAGAGGAAGAGTCACTAACACAAGAGAGCTATAGGTAAGTAAGCAAGAAGGATAGGTGCAACTTGACTATAAGGAAAGTGGCTCTCCATCTCTAGGAAGATTGTGTCCAGGGTCTGGTAATCTAAGCCTTGCTTCTTCTGGTCGGCTCGTATTAGCCTGTGCTTTATTATAGGTAGTCATTCCCCCATTCCTTTAGCCTTCTCAAGGTTTTTCCTTAAATCGCGGTCATGTCTTGCCCCCCCCAGTATAGTGACCGCTTCTATGTTTTCCCCGAATTTCATCAGTTTCAGGCTCAAGTGTCTGTTCATCCATCTTCATTCCAAACAAGAACATCTCCATTGAGTGACTGTAACTGCTATGGTTTACAGTTAATAGTTCTTAACCAACCCTTTATTTTTTGAATTATTAATGTTTATTAATTAATTCATTATTATATTATGTCTTTCTTTCTGAAGGGCTTGCAGTTTATTACACCAATTTCAGTGAACTATTGAAGCTATCAAGAGAGTACCAAATGCTGACAGTGACGAAGGTTACTGACTTTCGGTGGACGCGAGCCAACGAGTTTGGTTGAACAGTGTAACGAGGCTAAGGTTACAGAAGCCTTCGCCAACTTTGATAGGCATAGCATTGCAAGCAAATAGAGCAGAGAGCTTACCCTTTCTTTCTATTATAGTCGCGAGCTTGTTGTAGTCGGTCCTAAGGGGAGAACCTTGCTGCTTACTTGCTATATCCTCGTGTCCTTGCACGACTCATTCTTCAAGCCCTGCTTCTCCATTCCCCCTCTCCCCGTTCTTACCGTCCAAAACAGGCCTATGGAGTATAGCCAAGTGGTAAGGCATCAGTTTTTGGTGCCGGAATGCAAAAGGTTCAAATCCTTTTATTCCAGAGTATGAATACCCTATCGGATCTTTCAAGAACAAGCTGACGACTACAAGGGAAGTAGCTGACTGCAGTCCCTGAGCCCGCAAGCCAATAGTTTGACTTGAACCTACCTTTTCTAAGAGAAGAGAGAGAAGGGAAAGATAGATGGCAGAAAGAAATCCTGTAAACAGCGAAATTGAACACAAGATTGACTTCGGCCAGGTTCTTTTATCAATCTCCTGGTCGTTGCTTAACTCCTTGTTCCGTAAACCGGTCGCTGGTAGATCTGATCGGATTCCGGACAGGCGAGAGCCCAGCCCGGGAGGAATGCATGGTTCCCTGGCGCTTCATGGTATGGACGTTCGCAGTCCTCCTCCATCTAATCTAACCCTACCTCATTCACCCAGGCTTGCTGGCACAATAAGAGAATGATGGAGCTAATCTGCTTGTTTGTGCAGGCGAGGACCGCTCGGCTAGGGAGCACCAGAGGACCTGAAACTTGACTGGATCAGAAAGAAAGCTACTAACAGTACCATGCAATATCTGGCCTAGTTCAAACCATGGCATACATCAAACTACCAACTGCATAAGAATAAGGAACAGGAGACATTTCCTTCTTCTCTTCATCAGTTGATGGACTTGATTTTTTCTTTAGCCTCTCGTCTTCGAGAAGTCGTGGGCCCAGTAGTTCTCTTTTAAATCCTGTAACCCGCTCGACGTAAGAACCATTCTCAAGCTGTATGAGAAGGGAAATAAAGACTAGTGAGAATAGTCATAATTCAACTAGGCCTTGAATCAGTGGTTTACAGAGACAATTAGTCATCTGCTTACAGCTAATCTGCTCTTCGAATCTTATCTTAGAATAGGTTGGAACTATTTTGATACGCTTATTCTGAAAGTACGTATTTCTTTCTCTAAGTCCGCTGGGTTGGATCGAACTAGTTGGTTTGGCAGGAAGATAATGGCATAAAAGAAGCATTCCACTTTTGAAAAGAGAAGAGTCAGTCTGATTATAGATCCCTCTGTCTTGCATTGGGTTAACTGGAGCTTATATAAAGCGATAGGCAGAAGAGGGAGAATTAGTTTGTCATTATAGACTGACTTTCCTCGCATCAAAGCTTTCCGGTTCTCTTTCTTTATGAAGAAAGGAATTGTTATCGACAAAGAAGATCTTTATACTATTCATCTTAAGAAAAGAAGTTTTCACTCGGTACAACTATTCTATACTAGCATAGCATGCTTCTACTTATGTTGTGTTGCAAATTCCGGATCAGGAACAATCCTTTCTTATTCTAAGATGCCAGTCTATAAAGTCGTACTTGTTGACTAACTTTTGGCTTTATAGCTTAAAGCTTAAGGGCTAAGGGAAATTCATCCTTGGATCAATGAAATAGTTGAATTAGCTAAGATGCAAGAAGCAAACTCTTATTAAAATGACTTTAGGAAGTGCCTAACCTTTCTCCTTCGATCCGATCTTTTCTGTGACCCGAAATAAACTTATTGTCTCTTCGTCTCTTGCCTTTGAATCGTATATTCCGATGAAAGGAGATTCTCTTTCCTTCCCTCGTCATCAAGAGGAAGAATCGCTATCTATCTATCCATATACGTATCAACAATTGTGGTTCCAGGGATCGGTTGATTGCCCCTCACCAGCAGCTAGAGGAGGAGAAAGGAATGATGTCCCGGCCAGGGCACCTATCAGCCAACTATTCCTTTTTGGAATGGAAAGAAGAAAGGATGGTCATAGATCAGTGATGTAGAATTCACGATGTGAAAGAATCGTCAGATTATAGCGGAGTAGACAGAATGGAGAATGAATAAATTAGAATATTCTGGCAGAATAGTATGATAGGGAAAGTGCGGAGCCTCCCACTTGTCTGGGTTACCGGGATGGCTAACCTAACTATGAATTTCTATCAATGTTGGGATAGACAGAGGTCTAGGATAGTAAATTGTCGGAGTGAGACCGGGGTACAGTAACGAAGTTAGACCAAAATGAATGTCTCAATTCCTCTATAAGAAAGGAGAGAGAAAGAACAACCAATTCTATGAAACAATATCTTATTTACTAGAATCAGTTGCTAGTAGTCCGAGTTACCTCAGAGATAGAGCCATTAGGCGAGAAAAAATAACCTAGTTAGTGCACTAACTCAAACCTAGTTCTTGAGCAAAATGTCCTGCTAACATAGGAGCACTCCTACTAAGAAATGGAAGAGCAAATTTCTTTCTGTTCGATGACACAATGCCTCACCTGCCCTCTGCTACACATCTCTTTCGTTCGCCCTAGACCCACCCACCAAATGGAACTTTGCCCTTTTTGTTGGGTTAGAGCGAGTATGAAGTCAGGGAGGAAGAATAAGAGAGGGAAGAAATAATATAGTAATATTTACCTTTCCCAGCTCTCAGAAATGGAGAAGAAATAAAAAATCTAGTGAGCCCCTAAAACTCCGTAGGTAATTCAAGACAATTCAAAAAGATTAAGATAAGCTAACACAAAGAACTTGAAAATTGACAATAGAAAGTTGAATACTACCATTCTTTTGCGTTGACTCTTCCGCGGAGTAGCCTAAAGAATCCCCTTTCGGTTATTACTCCTATAGAGCGAGAGATTCACCAACATTCACTGAGTAAAAACAAACCTCTACTTTCTTTCATAAGAAAACATCTTGTAAACTAAGATTAGTCTTAGATTAGGTAGGAAAGGGTATCACATCACCGACCATTATTATTAGTAGGAAGGTAAAAAAAACTAGATTTGATTGACAATATTTCTCTGTAAATCTATTCGGATGATATGCTAATTTATGTAGCCGAGTCACGAGGACTTCTTCTTCTACTCCCTTCCCGGAAGATAGAGGGAACTTAGCCTCTGACAAAGTAGTAGCTGATATAGGAATAGTTGGCAAAGGAAGAGCTTCCGCTAAGATTCTGACTTATTTGGAAACTAGATTTGCTGCCCCTGCAGACTCTTCTTTTGAAGAATCTAATTTGCTAACATTGGTATACTGAATTTGTGGCATGGCATATAATAGAACATGAATGGGTCTTCCTTGCCAACCTTCGCTTCTAGAAGAAAGTAAGTAGAAGCTGACCCTCCAACATACATTGCAGGGAAGGACCCCTCCAATGGCATACTTTATGGAGAAAGGCTTCCATCAGCAGGCAGGTATTTACTTTTCTGATAACTTCACGTCTTGTTGTCAACAACTCTTAGTATTATTCTTTCTCTCGCTTCCACATATAATTGGGTTCTTAAGAAACTAGAGGTCTGTAATGCATTTTTACACGGAACTCCTGAGGAGGAGGTCTATATGTCTCAACCTCCTAGTTTTCTGGATACCGCTCATCCAGGATATGTCTGCCGACTTCACAAAGCTCTTTATGGATTGAAGCAAGCTCCGAGAGCTTTTTTCACTTGTTTCAGCACTATATTGTTCTCTAAAGTAAAGGGATTCCATGGTAGTGCATGTGATACCTCTTTATTCATACGTCACACATCTGGATATAGTATCTACCTTCTTTTATATGTCGATGATATTTTTCTCACTGGTAGTGATCAACAGGGAATACTTGCTCTTCTTTCGTTCTTGCATGCTCATGAAAATCTGAAAGACTTGGGCCTTTTCCACTACTTTCTTGGTATGGAAGTGTATCGGCAGGGGCACACTCTTATCCTTCGTCAGCAGAAATATGCCCTAGATCTCTTGCCTCATGCAGAAATGCTTGATTCTCGTCCTTTGGCCACTCCTCTTACTAGTGGTACCGAGCTTCCCAAGTTGGATGTCACTTCCCTCTCTGATCCCACCTATTTCATTCTTCTATTGAGTCGGCTAACCGTAACTATAAGCTACATGCCTCGAACTCGTATAAAGATTCTTCCTCTAGGGCCTCCTTTCACCTTTTGTTAGCGACCCTTAAATGGGTTCCAGCAGTGCCAGTTCAAGCCTTACCTTTTTCGTTTAGTCTGACTATTTTACGAATTCTATATATGAATGAAAGCTACATTTCGTCAAATTATATAAACTTACTACGGAAGAAACATAAAAACTTTTCACAGCCGAGGTCAGAGCTTCAAGTCAGTAATGTCTCTTTAGCGCCCCATACCCTACTACAATTCTTATTCAATATAATAATATTACTACAATGTCGTGCCGATGTCTCCCTTACAAAATTGAAGATAATTTGATTAGGGGGGTTACAACTAAGGCTTTTAAGAGAAGTTACCATAGACGCTATAAAGAGCTATCTCATATCTAATAGGAATAAGAAAATTCTTATGTCTACTGTGGGAAATGGGGTCCCAAGACCATCTCTTCGATGATGTAGAAAAAGGGTCCCATTATGGGTGATCTGAGAAGAGAGATGCAGAAGAAGATGTCCTCCTCAACGGGTCAAGCCCTCGCGCAGAACTAAAGGATCCTTAACATCGGCACTCACTGCATAAGCTCATAGAGCAAGATAAAGATCTAGAAAAAGTTTAAACAGATCGTCAACTTCACCTTGGCATGCTTCCATCAGCGCTGAAAAGACAGCATTGAACGAGAAGAGAACTAAGGCAAGGCTGGTGATGTGCCACTGTATGGAGGGCTCAGAGAGAGTAGAAGAACCTTCCTTCATGCTGAGTGCGAACTTCCAATTTTAGGTTGCTCTTAGACCAGGAAGATTGCTTATCACATCAATCAGCTAGGTCCGTCGTATGTTGAATAGTTTGTCAATGCATGCTTCCCTTTCTTATGCTAAAGTTAGTCTTTAGAAAGTTTTCTGATGAGCAAACTCTTTTTCTTCAGATCCCTTTTAGTAATAAAGAAATGTTTAAGGCCTTTTATCTCGTCCAAGGCCTCAAACCTGATATATGAAAGGAGATGTCTGTGGGAGCAGCTAAAGAAAGTGTCTAAACGCATCCAGGGACCATGGTTGGTCACCGGGGACTTCAATTGGTCCTTTCCCTCTCCTCTTTCACCAGTGAGTGGTGAGTTTCCCTTTTTTTTCTAGGTAGGTACCTCTTGGATTTGGACTTTGTTCCAACAGCTACCATACGTGAGATCCTGATCGTCTTCCTCCCAGTGTTGTTGCCTGCTGGAGGAATGAAAGTAGGGCTCCCTTCCAGTAACAACGAATTCAGTGCTTTCTCATGTCCCTTCCAGTAACAATGAATTCAGTGCTTTCTCATGTCCCTTCCAGTAGTAGTAGGTTACATGTGACTTTAGGAAGTAATAGCTAACAACTTTTTGATTTCATTCATGCTTCAAAATTATTATTCTATCCTCAATCATACCATAACGTTATAAATAGCAACTTAAGCGCAGCTCTACCCTGATTTATGCAGAATTATATATGACTGTACCTCTCACTATTATTTGCATTCTATTTTATCCCCAATTCCTTTATAAATACAACCTCCAAACCACTAGAACTTGGCAAAATGCAACAAATGAACCTCAGGGAAATCAAATGCCCAAATCCATTAGAATCTATTAAACCATGCAGAATGGGAGTTTGATCATCAAAAACACCATCATCAAGATGCTTTTCTTTTTCTTAAAAGGTAAATGGATGAATAGAGTAGGTGAAGAGTGACTCTGCCCCTGGCTTTGAATAGTAGGTTTCTTAGGATCATCCGACGTTTGACTCTTACCTTGCAACTCATTGATGATACTAGCTCTTTGAGACTTTAAATGCTCAACCTCTTTTCGAATAGGAATTGATTCGATCTTATTATTAGTATATTCAGATTCAACTGAATATACTATTTTCATGAAGGAATCGCCATCACCAGTGGAAGTTGAACCAGGCGATCTCTTCCTCCTGAAGTATGGAAAAAGGAAGAAAAAGCAGTCAACCATAGGAAAGGAAATAGAGAAGGTAAGGGACCCCTTTCCTTGTTCAAGGCTGTATTTAATGAGTAAGTAGTAAGTAAGTGAGAAGTGGTGAATTGGCCAGGAGGAATAAAGCTTATTTCAAGTACTAATAAAAGCATTCATTACAAACTCTTGTGCTCACTTATCCCAAGTATAGGATGTTTTCCCTGAGCCTGTCTGTGTTGAATACGCTTTTTCCATGTAGAATAGAGATTCTCTCTAAGATTGATAGAATATATGTTTTATTTCTCTAATTAAAGGTTGTCCAAAGAGGACTAAGAGACAGATGTTGTGATTGCAAGTAAGCTTCAGCCAAGCATCAGATAAACCAAGTTTGGGTTGGGAAAAGGGTTATTTACCCCAGCAATATAGAATAATTATTACCCCTCCACAGGCCTATGAGCACGGCTTCCCATATGCCGGATAGCTTTGAAGACTAGCTCATACATTACTTCTTCTAGTTCCAGAACCTTTTATAGACCAGTCTATCTCCTCTGTGGGGAAGGCAAGGCTAGTCTATTAGAATCGAAACCTTGGCTAGGGCTATCTAGAGTGTATAGTTGTCTAGAGTAGAGTCTCGGTATCGGGAAATCAATAGTATAGGTCTTTCATGCCTCTACCGTTAGTGAGATCTCTGCTTGAACATAATCATTCTTGTTTTGGATCATTTTGAGGGCTATTATAGATGGATGCACCACAATACCTCTCGCGGATGCTTACCTAAGCTACGGAACTCAATTGTTGGGCGCCTTAACTAAAGGAGCTAAACCGGAGGATCTCATTCCACCTTATCCTTCGCTGAATCTTTCCTTTGTCCTTCCCCTGAACTAGAGACAGAACTTTCTTATTCAACTATGGGGGTTAGCGAAGGAAATAAAGCTCAACACGTCTTCTTTAGAATAATTTTCCTGTATTAGTATATCAGCTGATTAGATATGAAGCTATGTAGCAAGATCCCCCATCGGGTTAAGAATCCGTCTTTTTTCTGCCTCAATTGAGACTTGTAAGAGGCAAGGCTTAGCTCCTGAAGATAGTAGGATTAACTGGGCTTAGCTTAGATAAATTCTTTTTAAACTCATTCAATATCTTTCTCGCCTTATCCTGCTAATAGCCTATGAATGTGCGCTTGTAGAAAATCATCTTCAATCTTTGATTCCTAGTGCGCGAATTCGAGAACAAGCTCACTTTCGTTCGCTTCCTGTTGCTCCTTCTAAAGATATTGCTACCTCCTCTTTTGCTCCTTCGATACGTGCCTGGTCTAAATCTTGCTTTATTTATATTCTTCCTGAAAAGGTCATACTTCTGCTATTTTTCTTTCATCAGTTATTTTTACTATGAGAAAGCTTTTCATCAGATAGTCTTTAGTTCTTTTTGTAGGCCGAACATCTTTTTCCTAAAAAGTCCTCACATGGTCAGTGAAGGCCCAAGTATACCTATCTAAAAAAGAAATGTACGGCAGCTGAAAAAAGAGATGTATCTTTCTTTTCAAACAGAGGAATCACAACTGATTAGAGTTCTACCAAGTTTCATTTTTGGTTGCAACCCGAATACCCGGGAGAATGAAATTCAAAAAGTTGAGAAACGAAGTAACCTCATCCAATGGCCTTCTTCCTCTCCTTTAGAGTCGAGTCACTTCGTACCTTCCTAGCCATGTATTTCAATCATGCCAGTTGGAGGAAAGCTCGTATTTTTTTGCCTACTCCTGGTGCCTAAAGGCAAAGAGCTTCTTCAATAGACAAGTCGAGCAGTCAAGCAGCAGGTTAAAGTCTTTGAGTTCACAAGTCCTACTCTCAAGCAAAAGGCTAAGAGCGCTTGTTCCACTTCTAGCTCTTTAGGGATGGGATTCCTAAGACCTCTGATGCCCTTACTCTCAGTTTCAATCAAGTAAGAAAGGGAACCCTTTTATCTATGGCAATAGGTATAGACCTCTTCCCTCCGTTGCTTACCCAATGGACCACTTAGAATAGACCGAATCGAAGGCGGTAAGCATTCTGTAATCATTCTAAGTTTTCCAGGCTACCCATTCTCTTTGTATGAAAAGTAGGAGTAGGAAATGTCGTAGGTAAAGCCATCTAGTACTACATCTGTAAGCCTTCCGTGTATTGCATTTGTTTGTCGAGGAATCCCTATGTTCACTCCCATCAGGGGAATTCGCCTTGATTTCAATTCTATTATGTACAAATGGGCCAGCCAGTCCATCTGGTAATTGATTATGTATTCAAGGTAGGATATTTTGTCGTAGCTTTCCAATTTATCTGTCCAAACAGCGTTCAAAGCCTAACATCCTTGCAAGCTTTGGATTCTTTCCTATCTCTGACCGGGAAAGAGGTTACCAAGCAAGTGAAACTGAAGTGAAACTGTACTCGCCTATTGTCCTTCTTTTCCTCTTGTACTTCCATTCTTCTTATTCTCGTATACGAAACCGGAACAGGCTCTTCTTTAGCAGCCTCGCTTTGTTAGCTTCTTGTTAGCAGTACTAGTTTGTAGTCTTTATTGACCTGGAACACAAGCTTTACCAGCCAACCCGATCTGACCTTCAAAACTTTCTTCTCATACTCCTCGTTCGTCGTTCCAGGCATACTCCAGTTATCTCTTCTCTTACACAGCCTTGTCTATTCGATTTCTTTCCTAGTCTTCTTCCTGCTTCATTAGATAAAGCGTCTTCATTAATAGGTAGAGTTGGACTACGTAGTGAGAGTAAAGGTCAAGGTTGTTTGATGAGTTCAGTGGACATAATGATCGATGTGAGGCCTAGGTCAAGGTGGGAAGTTAAAGTGTGACTTCCCCCATAGTTGGGGATGGGGGTTAAGCGTCCGATTCGACAGTGAACACTAAATGAAAAAGGAAAATCCATTTTCTCACTTGCCGAAGATTGATTGGAGACTTATTCAGTAGGTCTTCCTTCCCTACAGAATGGAATTCCAGGGCGTCTTGCGACGATCGCATTTTCTTTCCCTTACTCCTAAATAGTGAAAGATTGAGCCTTTTTTGTTCAATCCAAGTGTTGGAGTTCCAGAGCACACTCTACCTTTTCTTCCATATTCTTCTATGCCAAGAATGATCCAATTTAATCTTCTGAAGCTGATATGTAAAAAATCTCAAGGGCTCAGAAGAGGCTCGTTTATTCAAATCAAATTAGTACTCGTGTGGAAGTATTTCCCCTATCATAGAAGGTGTGAAGCAGGATGGGTCTTTAAAGCAGAAAAGCAAAGCAAGTTCCAGGGATGCGGGCAGAGGGGGGTTTCTCGATAGTCCAAAACTAGTGATCTAGGCTTCTCTAGCAAAGAATCGACGCATGCCGAGTACACTACAATTTGTGGCACCATATCATACCTATCCCGAAAGGAAGTCTCCAAAGTGGGATTGTATATTAACTTAGTCTACGACAAACAAGGTTCAGGCATTGTTCAAGCCTGATCTGCTAATTCATCTCTTTTTATGGTATTCCGCAAAGGAGGTGGATAGGGTCAGCGAAAGAAGTGGCGAGGGCAGAAGAAAGGGTTTTCAATTCAAGATTCCCGCTCTTGAAAATGGGTATTAAACAAAGGACATAGTGGGTTAGGTAAAACCTATTTTGAGAGGAAAGATCTATCAAAGCAGAAAGTCCAAAGAAAAAGGTTTATTTTAATGCGTATGCTTTAAAAGTCAGACTTGGAATATATTATTTATCTGTACTTTATTAATGGGATAGGAATTCGTAGTGGGACGTTCTTTTCATAGATCCTTTGAGCGAGAAAGGTGCTGCGTCGGGGCCTCCTCAAGGTCATTCGGAACCACTTTAAGGTTGTTTATTGGCCATAGCAACGCAATGTTCAGTGGTGGGGCAAAGCACTAGCAAGAAGCTTCCCTTGGGATTGTTTTCCCAGGCAATTTTCCTTTTTTGCGCTTATACGCTTTTCTCTGTCTTTGATGTCAAGCCCAGTCCCAGTGATTCCAAGAAGATGCTTCAACCCCGTTAAGTTTTAGCTGGATATCACGGTCCAATAAATATGTCCAATTTGGATTTTGAATTGTTGAGCGGTAGGTTAAAGATAACCTCCTTTGAAGTACCCTGTGTGGATCTGGGTCCTGCTTCTGCGCTGGCTTTGCTTGCTTGCATGACAGGCTGTAAGACGCTCAATCAATCGGGCGCTATCCCACCCTTCTTCCTTGATCTACACATTCACGCCCTTTAGAGTTAAGGAATGATGGTTAAGAGTTCTTGCTTTTGAGTTTCCACTCTAACTATTTAGAAGGCTATATATAATAATACCTTAATTAATTAAAGTGGATAAATCTCATCATTTCTCTAATTTGAATCAAAAGTTGCTTTTTACTCCTCCGCCTTTGAAGGCTGGTTACAACCAATGTCTCCTACAAGGCTGCCTTAAAGTCCTCTTTGTCTAGGCAGAGGTATAGCCCTTTTTGAATACATTTGACTTGGTGCTCACTTGTAGGAAGATTCCCCGCTCTGAAGTCAAGTCTTTTTTGGAGCTCCTTCCAAAGTGGTTGGGATTAGACTTTCAATTGGATGTGTCCCGGTCAAATCGTTAACGACAGATCCCTGCAGATGTACTACTTTCAATCAAACCTTCTCTCCTTTACCTTCTTGATTGATAGATAGTGAGGCCTAGGACTTGCTTCCTTAGATTTGTTGAATTTACTATGTCTTCACGAATTGGATTTGAACAAATATCTCTGGGCGACTTTTCTTTTAATCGATCGCAAGGGGGGTTTCCACTTTATTACTCAGGTAGAGTGAAATGGCTAGGCTCCCCTATCACCTTTTATTTCGGTGATATATTTTGCCTTAGCACTTACGAAGTAGACATCATTTATTGAGTTGAAGTGAAGTCTTTCCGTTCCCGATTCAATTACAGCTGTTCTCGCTAAAGCCCGATATGATCCCGCTTGAGTGGCAGGGAGAAATCTTGATCTTCCAATTGAGTCAATACAATAATATAGATGCCTGAATTGCTCCATGTCTTTATACACCCTAAAAAAGAATAAATAGGTGCCCAGATGGAAAAATTACGATAGAAATAAAGCTTGGAAATGAATGATGCGCTCACGGAAATAATGAGATCATCAACATAAACTATAAGATAGACTTGAATGTCTGTCAATCGGTATTCTATATGATGTGATGTTTCTAGTTTCATCAGCTAGTAAGAGAAGTTGCGGTGAATGAATCCTTCTTAGCTAAGGAATGTTTGTTGGACACCCATTGTCCAGTTCCGGCTAGCTCTCCTGGTTGCCTTTGTTTGCATGGTCTCATCACTTAGTGGTCTGGCATGCAGTTAAATAGGTTGACCCTGGAAACCGCTTTCTTGAGTATGCTGTACTAGGGGACAATGTAGGAGGACGCTCGTGTATATGAAAATAATTATGTAATTGTTTTCTTTCCTATCAGAAATCTATGATTTCCCATCAAGGTTCAGCTGTGAATTCGCGAAGAGGTTTAGGGTTCGTAATTTGAGTAAGGATCTTTCACCTATCTAAATTCAGGCTCTTATGAACTCTCACCATCCCTATGTTACTATGGTTGTACAGCTACAGTACCCTATGAAGAGATTTACAGCTACAGTACCCTATAAAGAGATTTTCCACTCTTTGTTTTGTAGAGTAGGGTGTTATGGGTAACCATGCTCTATCTAGAATCGACCATGTTAGAAGTCTTAAGGTAGAGAGGTTGATTGTGCTTCATGTCTCCCAAGAGCATATTGTTATGAGTGAGGCTAATGTTTGCTATTGCCGCTTCCTCTTTTGCTTTCTTAGCGAAATGCTTGCTTTTGTTCATATCAAACATCGTTCTTTTCCCTTTTGCCCCTATCTTGGTGTTAACCCTAGGTTCGCTAGCTTCCTTTCCAGTCTCGTATGGGGAGTAAGTTAAGCCATTCCACTAAAATTCTCTTTATTGATTGAGCTTTCTCAGTCTTGGTTTGAAAGCCTTGATAGTTCAGTTCGCTTCTTAGCCATTGTTAGAGGAAAGAACTTCTATTACAAGGATTCATTAACTGTAAATCTGGCAATTCCTACCAGGGTGGTGGGTCAGAGCGGATTCCCTTGCTTTAGGGCAGGAATAGCAGAATGGTTAGGGGGCTTGTCTTTAAGCAGCTGGCTTCCATGGAGCTACAGCTGCAGAGGATAGTCTCTAAAAGCTACAACCGTCTTTTCTTATTATTCTCCGAAAACCTAGGTTTTGGCAATCACTCTACTGACAGAGAATTTAAGAGCTACAATAAGCCTTTAGGAAAGCAGCGTAAATGGTAAATGTCATCTTCCTTTACAATGACTTTTTACTTTCCACCATACGAAATTATAGCTCACCCTCGGATCAGGGGATACCTTAAGTCAGCAACTCCCTTTGAAGATAGGGCATTTACATAAACTCCGAAACCATACCCAGGGAGCTTACATCAGGAAACTCCCAAGCTTGCCGAGGAAGGAACAAAACAGAGAAAGACACCGTCCAACTGCTTTTTTATGTGTGCGTACCACTTTTTAGTATCTTTGCACTGCTAGCTCCCTTAGATCATTGTCTACCAGAAAGACTAGAACTCAGGAACATCAATATGGTTAGGGATCATTAAGGTACGGCCCTTAGCCTATTTCTTTCTGCCTTTTGAACTAATCTAGAACCTCAATTAGCAGATTCATTAGAAACCCTTCTTGGAAGACTCAATTCATTAGATAAGCCTAGTACATAATCACTGATAGGATCATTCCTGAAATTAACAAGTAATTAATGGTTTGAAGCAAGTTGATACTAGAACACTAACCTCGTAGCTCACTTAGATCAATTAGTTCAAGCATTGACAAACCCTCCTTCCTTCTCTGTTCAGGACGGAGACTCTTTCTGCCTTTGTCGAACTGCCTTGATGCCTTGGCAGGCTTTGACCTACTTTCCTTCCCTTACCGGAGAGTGGATTCTTTATTACTGACTTTTCGCGGTTAATCGCATATCGCACCTAAAGGAGTCGGTCCTTGTGAGGAGGAGGACTATTCTCTTGCTGTCAAAAGTGCTTACTCATGGTCTATCGTGCAGTTGATGATATCATTCTGGACTAGTTTCCAGGCATACGCCAATCATACATACCGCTTTCTCGTTCAGGAATTTCTTAAGATTAAGGTTCGAAAGGACCAGGCGGCGATGAAGTATGAGTCTAAAACACTATATGCAGAGCTACCTTAGCTCTATAGATCAACGAATCAGGAGATGACTTCTTAAATGTTCGCGAATGGAAAAGAGTTGTTTTAGGCACGGACCACAAACCCATGAACCTAATAGTTGGATCCATGAGGAGACAGGAGAAAGCCATTCATTCCGGTCACTGAGTCCGGATTTAGGATTGATTGATCTAAACCAAAGACTTGATTATATATAGGAGAAAGGCGTTCTCATACCCTGATACCGCTTTGTGGAAACCTAGAACATAAGAAAGTCTCTTTACGATGGATCTATCCTAGCTAGACCGAGTCACAACTACTTATTATAGAGACTCGGGCATACTTCCCTATACTTCTCCTAAGTGACATCAAAATACTCTTTCAGCCGATTCAAAAGCAGCAATAGATGAGATTGAATCAGACAGAAGGTTCACCCTGCACCCTGGGGGATTGAGACTTCCTTGCTCTTAGGCTCGCTGTAAGGCCAATAAGATCAGGAAGAAGGAGATTGGATTCTACCTTTTATCCGGACTGACTCTAATCGTGATTTTGACTCTATTATGATACCTTCCTCTGTCGCAATAGAAATCGAGAATGGAGGTGACTTCGCTACACTTGTTTATAGTTGGAAATTCCAACTCGAAGGCCCTAGTACTACTGACTTTGCACCAGATTAAATTGAAGCCTTTTTTTGGCATCCCTTCTCAGACGTCTTATTCCTTGCCTTAGTAATGTGCAATCAGCTACTTGGTACCTTCCCTTATTCTCCTTCCTTTCCTTTTAGATCTAAGGTAGTACTAATTAATGCTTGAATTGCTCCTATTAGAAAGAGGGCGACTCTTGGGTATGAAAGAGGGATATTCCGCGCCTCGGCATATCCCTTTGATAGCTTTGTTTAGCCTCCTTTACTATGTCAATCCCTCCGTATTGGTTATGGCTGAAGCCCATCCTCTCCTTGGTACTTCACCTAGTGTCTAATCTCAAGTCTCTTCTCTTGACCGGATGGGCCTATGTCACTAGAACAAGTGAGGAAGACCTCCAATCACTGTACTGGCAATTCAAGATGAACTCCTTCCATGCCAACAATAAGAGTACTAAACTTTCTAAAGAAGAGAGATGAGATCAAGCTTTGAAGTTGGTAGCTGAAAGAAAGCTGTTTGTGAAGGTCAGGCCAGAGCATAAGGAAGGAAGCTCACTCAGAAGTGAATTTTGACTACTATTTTAGAGTACCGAAGCTCAATGGCATCACACCTACGGCCAGAAGAAAGAAAATACCTAGCTCCTCGGTCCCTCCATTGACTGACTGGCTTAGAGGGAAATCCGCACAATGACCAGTGCAATTCGCGCATCTGTCGGTAGAGGGTTCAGATAAAGTAAGTAGCTCACAAAGAGGGAGTTCCCTGGTTGGTACCAATAGATAGAGCTACTATTAAGATAAGCAAAGGCGGTTGGGAGTGGAAGGATTTAACCTCTTAGCCTCAAGGTGAAAAAATATAGCAACTGACAAGGAGTAGCCGTATAGGTACCAGTTAGGGTGCCAATCTAGTATAGCACTGCTAACAGGATGGTCTGTCGATAGAGAAAGCAAAACTTCTCACATCTCTCTGACTCTTTATTCTCATGACCTCAAAGTGATTGACTACATTCAATATAAAGGAGAAAAACGAATTTATCCCCCTATTCAACTACCCATCCAAGAGCATTTGGCTTCAGAATACTTTCTTTTTTTTCTTTTTCTATGGACTGCATAAATCTTATATTCCAGCCCAAAGGAGGATAATCTCTTTTGTAAGCTCAATCCTCACGGTAATAATTATGCCAATTCTGCCTAAAAATCTCTTCAGGTGATCAAGGAGGCTCCCTTTTTCAGTAGATGAGATTTGGATGAAAGGTATTATCTCAACGCTTCTTTTCTCTGGCTTGCTCTTTCAAATCAAATTTTGGCCTGCAGTAATGTTATCAGGATTTCATCTCCTAAATTCTTTTTTCTATGAAAGCAAGAGGTGGAAAGTTTTGTTAGAAATTCTGCCTTATTCCATGAGATCTAGAAGCACTTCTGCAACTTTCTCTCTTCCCTAGCACTCTTTTTTTTAGTTTTTTCAAAGGGCAATGAAGGCCTTCCTTATAAGTTTTCGCTCGATCGAAAGGATATAACACATATGAAACATTAGCTTCGCTGACTTTATGAGGTCTAACCTTCACCACGACATTAGTGGCTTAGCTCTTCGCGCTTCCTGCAATTTTTTTTATAGAGAAAGAGTAAGGGGGGCGGCACGGAAGATTGGTCCACTCCAAAAAGCTGAGTTTTTAAGTTCGCCCCCCCTATGTGGTTGGCCTTCTTAATAGTCTGCCTCATTTCTCTTGATGGTATATATCAATACCCTAGCTCCAACTTTTCTTGCGTTCTTCACCGGCGCTCGCCAGATGTATCACTCATCCCGCTCCCCACGGAGTGGTAAGGATTCTTCTTGTGTGTTATAATCTTTGCGGGAATGAATCACATATGTTGGTTGAGAATTGCTCGGGAATTACTTGATAATGACTTTGCCAGGTTCTAGGGAGGCTACTCTTCTTTTTTGTCGATTGAGCCGCTTTCCCTCATTCCACTCGTCGAGCCCACTTCACAAACTTGTACAATCAATGCCACAAAGATAGCCAACTTTATTATCAAAGAAATAAGAAAAGGGGCGACAATTTGGCACCAGATATCCGGAGGTGTGGAAAGAGCAGTTGTGAGAAGCGGAAAACACATCAAAAAAAGATGATAGTTCGTGGAGGTTTCTACATAAAGACCCCTTGGTTCTGGCCAACATATCACAATTACAGGTACCTGGGAGCATACCGATGGAATGAATGAAATATGAACAGTTAACATAATATGGTCATAGATCTTAGGTTGTAACTTGATCATGAGCAAATTTGTTGATGTTGCACCCATGAAGTAGGGAAAGTGCCAAACATTGGGAACTACCTGGGGAGGTGTTAGGAACAGGAACAAGGAGAAGCGAGAACCACTTAAATGGAGGAATCGATTGTATTTCATCCTTTGTTCCCCATAGAAAATGGGGATCAAAAAGCACCAAATTTGATGACTTATTAAGGGAAAGATGAAGTAAGAGCATGCTATTGGAGACTTTGGAACATATGTCGGGAAGGCCTCCGTTGATTGTGTACGAAGAAAATACAAATCCAAAGGCAGGGTAAGAAAGGGTTTAGCTAATGGAGATATTAACTCTTCCGGGAACCAGTAACGCATAAACCATGTCAAACCAAGACCAATCAATATCCGAACAGAACGAATTCAAACTTCTCCTAGAATAGTTTCCGGTGCGAAATGAAATTCATAGGATATATAAGAGTAATTCAAAGGATAAATATAAATATTTGATAGGATTCGATTCATTTTAGTAATGAACAAAACAAAAATGAAAAAATAATGGTATGGGGCTTCCCTGTAGAGAAGAAAAAGTTTTTCTCTTAGAGAGGCATTTTCTTTTCTTATAAAAGTGTTCCTTCTCTCAAGGGATTTCCATAACTCCCTAACTCTCGGCGATGGTGCATTTTCAATTGGGCTTCGTGTTTTTGTTTTAAAAAGCCCTGGAAATGCTCTGTTTGGGATATTTTTACTTCCCCATAGAATGGGGAGTCTTCTCTATGCCCACATAAACTTTCCAAGACCAGGCATATAGCCGGTTGATTGAATTCAAAGGGTTCAAGGTGTACCCTCAGTATGGAATCCAGGTCTTGTGGATCAATGAATAATTGGGGATCTTCCCGACCATAATATATTTGTTGATAGAGAGACAAAATTTTCTCAATCGTGGAAAAACAAAACTCTGTTTCCAGGAATTTCTGCACCATGACCTCGTACTCCCTGGGTGAAAGTCCCGGGGTTGGTAGGCGTTGTCGTATGAATTCTACCCATTCAGGATCCTTATCAAGTTGATTCATATAGTGGTCCAGGAGTTGGAGCTTGGATGGAACAATACTAAACAGGGAATGAAGTTGAATCCCATCAAAGACATGATGATAGATCTGATATACAAAACTAAGTAAGAATAAAAGATATATAATAAATTTAAGAATAGAAAGAGCCCGCCATAACTTGGGCCTAGTTATATGATATATATATAAACTTTGACTTGCAAATTAAAAGGGAGGTAGAACCTCAGAAGAATGAGGAAAAGGCATGACCAGAAGAATTGTGTGAAATAAGTGAATTTATCCAGTTGAGGCATTCTTGATTGAGACAAAATGATTCCCTCAATACATCTTAAGTCAAGCCTGTACGAGTAGTGAAGAAGTATAGATTTAGTTGGTTGTTGACCAACAGAAAGCATGGGAGAAAAAAAGGGTCGACGATGGAATGAAGAACGAAACTTTACGACAGCTTTTTCATAGATGTTCGACTTGCGTGTGTTAAGCATATAGCTAGCGTTCCTTCTGAGCCAGGATCAAACTCTTCTTTTGACTATGATAGGGCCCTGCAGTGGTAGAACCTGGTGAACGGGGCGTACTATTTCCCAACCTTCTGTGAACTTTTCTTCTCTTATGATTTTTATAATAGCGAGAAAGATAAATAATGAGTAATAGAATACAAGTGTTGAGTATCACCTTCTACTCTTGTGAAAGGTGGGCCTAACCTCTTCCTTTCTATTTAGAAAGTGAAAGTCCTTGCTGGTGTGACAGTATGAGTAGACGGTGCTCTTTTCTTTCCGGGTTCATAATCGGTGCTATTGAATCTGCAGTTAAGGGAATATCGCCAGTTTTTGAAAAAGAGTTCCGCTCAGGAATCCCTTTGAGGGAGGTTTAGCCTAGCCTTCAGGTCCTATAAAAAATGGAGTTTACCAGTTTATGGAATTAAGAAATAGATGTCCTACCAAGGTTGTATGGAATAGAATGAAGGGTTAGGGTTCTTGGGGGAAGAAGGACAAACTGGGCCCCTAGTGGTCCTTATTATCACGCCACACATGGAGACTTCTCAAATAGGTAAATTGGTTTGGGAAGACGGGGGAAAAACATCCATCGTTTAGGTTTCTGAGTAGCTAAAGTTGAGATAGAATAGGTCATCACATCCTGGGGTTGAAGAATGAGCAGTTTTAAAAAGGAAATGGCAAGAAAGAAGAAGAGTAGTAACGTCGTATTATCCATCCGAAGCAGTAGAAGGCTAGGCACTGGTCTTTCTATCTTTTGGTTGTTCCCAGAAGTAATTTTCGAGCTTTTGAAATAATAGTTGTGGCACTCTCTTTCTTAACTAGAGAAGGAACTTATCCATAAACTTTTGGATCTTTGGCTTTGGTTTGGACTTGTAATAGTCCGAGAAGTGAGAGCACCAGGTTGGAAGATGCTGGTTCCAGAGTACCTGGAAAAATGCTAGTAAGAAGGAGGCTAGTTTGCTAGGTTGTAGATCTTCTCCCTTATTCTTTATAGAGGAATCCCCTAAATTCAAATAAGATCTTTCTCTGCTTCGTCAAAAGCCTAATTGAGACAAATAAACTCTTACTGTTCTCCGATCTTTGCTCTTGAAGATCCGCTCTTGAGAACCTGTATCTCGTTCTTCAAAGCCTTATTCGAAGCCTGTCAGTCTTACATACAGTATATTACCCGCAAGTTCATCTTCCTTGATAGGATATTATATTAGTCAGCAATCAAAGTTCCAGTTGGTTCTCAAACTTCAGAGGTGGCCTTACTTCCTTTTTAAAGCAAACATGTGGACATAAAAAAAATGAAATTGATAGAATAGAGGAAGATTAATGTGCAGCTGATTCTATACCAGCCGATTCAATTGTTCAGCTACTTTGAAAAAACTTACTATTATGGCTATGTAAGGGCACTGGCTTCCCCTTTTTCAATAACCTCCTACCATAAGGTAG
The DNA here is from genome assembly GCA_003996215.1 of Jaltomata sinuosa. Lineage (NCBI taxonomy): Eukaryota > Viridiplantae > Streptophyta > Magnoliopsida > Solanales > Solanaceae > Jaltomata > Jaltomata sinuosa. The sequence continues at coordinate 114,477 of QJPP01000476.1, read as the reverse complement.
GCCCACTGCTGAATACCCTAAATCGAAAGGTCAAGGAGATTATATAACCCCATAGTATGAAGAGCTACCCGGGGGATCGCACTCCTTGGACTAGGGTATACATTCAGATCTGGAGGCATACCTAATTAACGATAAGAGCAGAGATCTCCTCTCTCCTTCGGACCCTCTACCTCTACTTCCCTTCCACTCATAAACAGCCTTCCAGCAAGGAGAAAGAGATAAAGAAGAAAATTATCAAATTCCCATAAATGGATTGAATAAGCATTCCTTAGAGAGGGAATATCATATGAGACACTATTTGGCCTTCTTTTAGTAGTTGTAGATAGTATTACCTTTAGCTGGTAGCTAGAAAAGAAGTTATCCCCTATCAACGTATGTATATAGTTGAGGGCAAACTGAGGGTTTACCCGCAACTTCTGTCCATGAATCCTCTTTCGCTTGGTTACGGGACTAGAGTGAATCGTCTCTTGTGCTACGGTCTAATATAAGTGTCAAAGAGCGGATTCTCTTGCAGCGGATAGAGGGCATGCCCCTGAGCCTATTGATTCAATTCCTAGCAAGTCATGTCTCTCTCCTTCACTTAAAACACAACCTATGATGATTCTCAATTCCTTTTTTTGAAACTTCAGTCGGCTCCCCCTTCTTTTGCGATAAGGCTCATCAGTAGATTGACTACGAGGCCGAAGAGTCTTACTACAGGGGTTACCACTCCTGTAAGACTTATTTGGGTTCCAGAGTTGTTATAAGGGTGGGACGGTTAGTCTAGAGATTGAAAGGAAACTGAAAAAAGGATACTTTATAGAATATGAATATGCCAGGCCCGCGTCTTCCATCAGTCTAGAGAATACGGGTCTATCAAAGGGTCGGGAACAATGTTAGCTGGATTCCAAATCTAAGAATGCATACATGGGAACCGAATAGATAGCTTCCCTTAAGATAAGAGTTCATTCATATGGCAGGAGAAGCTACGGTGTTCACATCTTTAATCTATCTGCTAGAGGTCTCTAGGCCCCTTTCGTCTTTCTTTTGCATCTGAAGCTACTTCATCATCTAGCTGTTGCCGTTGTATATGGGTACGCTTCCAACATGATAATATAGGAAAGGGCCCCAATCCTATAGGTAAGGTTGGTCTTCTACGTCTATTTCTCTTTCTTTTATTGGGGTTTCCAGAGTTCGAATGTGCGTAAAAAGCCTCAAGAGATGGAGTTCTAATTGGATAGGCCAGTCTATCTCAAGAAAGTCCCCCCATTACCAAGCAATCGTCTAAGGTCTCTCAGCGGGTGCTGCTCCTGTCGACACTGTGCCTGCTCCTGAAGTAACTCGGGCTACCATCCTTGCTGCTAAAGAGACCATATCATCATGCCTAAAGGGACCGATGGAAGAAGTATAAATGTAGTATATAGTAGTAGAGGTCTTCTTTATTTTCTTAATTCTAACTCCTAGAGAGGGCCCCTTCCTTCTTTTAATAAGAGAGAGCGAAGCTAGGCATACTCTTATTTAAACCTTTCCAATCTCTCTTAGCTCCCAACCAAATTCCAATTCTAGTTCTTATTCACTGGAAATGCTTTCTTTACTGGAGCAGGTAATGGAAATGTTGAAGTTTGAGCTTGTGTTTTCCTGTCTTCTCTGCCTTGCCCACTCCACCTTATTTGCTGGAGGGAGGATACGATTGTCGAAGCTGAAGTCCCATTCAATTCATATAATTTCACCTACTACCCTCTTACTCGCATGCCTACCAACTAGAATGAGGACAGTCAGACTAACCCCAAAAAAACACTCTCACTCGAGAAAGCGGCCCCCTTTCTGCCTTTCTTGCTTGATTCATCTTTCATCTCAGTGTCTTATCCAAATTGAATGTATACTATCCCCCTATTGGACTAGGGGTTTTGATCGAATATTCCTCTCTCTACCTTAATTCAATCAGTAAGAAAAGAAATATGGAATAAAGAGTGAAATTCTATAAAACATGTTCCACAGAGCACCTGTTCAATAAATCAAGACAAAGCGATTGATCTAGTTGAGAGCGTAGCGTAGGAGACAGGTAAGATGACCGTCAATGGACAAAGGCCTCTCATTATTATTATTTCACTTTTATTCTTCAATAAGGCCTATATTCACATTTGAATGATACCAATCGAGATGGCTTTTTCAAGGCCTGGCCTCTTCCCTGAGGCAATCCCTGGGATTTAAAAGAGAGAGAAGGAACTTTATGTGTCCTATGCCATCATCACTAACCATTCCCCTTATCTTTGCATTTCTTGATCGGTCTCTCAAGAGACTGACTCTCTCTTTCTCTGTATTTAAATGCAATCTCTTGAATTTCAGTAGCAGAGTGAGTCTTTCTGCTCGTAGTTCCTCTCTTGTTAGTGTACTCGTGGTACGGGTTTGTCATAGTACTCGTGCAACAGCACTGACGACAGCTTTAAGCTATAGTGGGAGAGATTGATTGCAAAGATCACTGGAATGAATGGTTGAGGCAGAGAGTGAGGGAAAGCTCGGACAAGTTATCCCGTGATCCAATCGAGTCGAAGCAGATTGATAAGCAGAACCAAAGACCTACCAATGTTTAAAACAATAATGTGGTCAACCATACCGAGATAAAGAGCAAGGTCAGGACCCTCAGGATTCCTGATGAAGTCAATCAGAGAGGGAGTTCTCTCATGGACTTAGTGAAGACTCTACTCTTTCTATACTATCTTTGTCTGCTCCTCCCGGTCCCCATCGTGGCCTTAGATTCATTGCTGATTCTGCGGCACATCTACGGTATAGATTCCTTGCCAGCAGAAAGAAATCCAGAGTCCCTATCGCCCGCCCAATGCAACCTCTCAAGATTGGTTCTTCCAAAGTTTCTGAATTCGCTTTAGAGATTGAGCAAGTGTCATCAGTCTAGGATGCGATGTTCGGGTGATGTCTACCAGAATAAAAACTCGTAGCCTAGTTGAGTTCAAACCCTCTTTGACAAGATTACAGACTCAAACACTCACGACTCGCTTTTCTCCTCTCTCTATTGACATCTCAGAGTGTCGACTCCTTGCAAGCAACCTCGGCAGAAAAGACAATGGCGTACGTGCTCTGACAACCTTGCCCGAGCCTCCCTCCCTTTATTCAATGCTTGACAGCTTTCTTCATGCGGCGTGACGTGTCTATCTTTGACACTCATCAATCAGCTAAAAGTCAATAGTTGCGAAGCAAGGGGTAAGGTAGCGCTTGCCATGGGAAGAGATCTCTCACCTTCACGGGAGGATTGGCAGGACGAAGATCCGGAATGAGTGCAGCTATTGAGTGCATTTCACCACTCCTTGTCATGGCTTAAAGGGGTTTTGAAGGTTTCTTGCAATGGTTTAGAACCTGAAGCCACTGTGCATGAGTCACTCTATCTTACGAGACATTAACTGGTCTTCCCACGCCTATACCACTCGGAGTGTTGAGTGTTGTTACATTAGCTGGTGTAGCTGATTTTTCTAGGCATAATGCATTCGCATTGGGAACAGGAACTTAGATTTAGGACTCAGAATCTATATCCCGCCGCCCTTGCCCCTATCTCTAAAGCCACTAACTTTGGTACCCGGGGCATTTCCCTCACATTCTAAAGCAAGAAAGGCCCTGTCTATTATGACATTTATAAAGAAAGTGATTTGGAATAATAACAGCCAAAATGACTTCTTTTATTTAGAGTGATCCCCGTCAAGCGAAAACCCATTTTTGAGATTGGATCCTGCTTGCCAGCTTCAGAATATTGACTCCTGTGGTCAGCTTCTGATTCCGCTTTTCTAAAAAGAAGTGACCAAGGCTACGCCCGGCAGGTCAAACATATTGCTTTTAACCCTGAAAGATTCCTTCGAGAGGGCTATAGTTTCATCGTTAGATCCCAGTATTGATTTAATAGGCAAACATTTCTATCTAACACTTTACCGATATAAATCTTATGGTAGACTCCAGGTGGATATAGCACCATTCATCTTCATTATTTAGCAAGGTTGGACCATAAATTCGATAAATGAAACTCTACTTACCCCAATATGAGATCAATCTCGGTCCTTCTAACCCGGCCCTCCATTCCAAAAGGGTTCAAATTCTTCCCTATGTCAGCTCGACCTTCTTGTTGGCTCTGATTAGGATCATCAAAACATCCTGAAAGATTCTCTTGAAAAGCTTGACTTGCAAGCGGAGAATGACGAGTCTCACCCACTTTTTGGGCCGGATTCGTGATTTTATGCTTGGAAAATGCTCTTGTATCACTGGGCCCCCTTGATTTTATCAAAATCTAGCGTAACCAGAGAACAATCGGAAAGATTCTGGCAATATATAAGATTGATTCATCACCATCTTCGCGTATTAAAACAAGAATGTCCCAATCAAGTCATCGAGTGACATAAAATAGCATATCCGGAATTAGGATCTCTTGCAATGGATGGTTGCTGTTCTTTTGAAGCTAGCCTTTATTCTTTTTGGAAGTCATGACAGACAGACCCGCTTTGAGTTAACTTCCTGTTTGGCTTGACTTTTCCTTCTTCCGATGGTTTCTCCTATAACTCGGGCTTGAAGCTTCTATTAGCGCTGAGGTGAGATATAAGATAGTATAAAAAGGGAGTGTTGAGTCCCATCCAGCGGTAATCCTTCATCATTTCAAATTTATTAGCCGATAGGAGAACCATTGAGTCTTGGTTCAGCTTCTTTTTAACTTCACTTAATGAGTCAATGATTGTTGGTGAGCCCATTTATTCGGGTCACCTTTTAGAAACAAAATCTGCCTGGCTCTCCTACCGGGTTCCAATATGTTCACTGAGATATCGCATGGTTAAACTTCCCGAAAATGTATGTTGACGGCTTCAGTCAATTCGATTCATTCTATTCCCAAGAATCCTAACCGAAGCAAATTAGCCCCGGTTCTCTCTTTAGTGATCGCGTATCAAGCGCGCATTAACTAGTTTAGTTTCTGAGATTGGTATGCTCTAAATTAGTAAAAGAAACTCTCGGGTCTTGTTTTGTCTTTACTGACGCCAAGCTACCTTGCCTTTTATTGGTAAAGTGAATGAAATTGTTAGATTCCCGTTTGGGATCACTGCACTTCGAGCTAATGACATAGTAGTTAGAAACTAGTGGCAATAAAGAGTGACAGTTCCGGTGGCAGGTACTGTTTGATTATAGTGAAGTGGTAGAAGTGGTCATGTCTGCTACTTCTCAATTCTGTTGCAATCATCTTGGTCTTTTTCTAAGCCCTAGATCAGAAGCCTTGGCTGCTACTATTCTGTGTCTCATTCGTACCAAAACAGACGACGAAGCTACATCAATCAAAAATAACCGCAGCCTCTAAGTCAGATTGCCTTTTGCCTCATGGCTTGGATCGAAGGATAAGGTGCGGAGCGAAGGTAGTTCCCTAACTAGCTTGAGGGGAAAGATAATAGATAGATTATCTGGACTAGATCCTAGGAAGCAAGCCTTGGTTAGAGGTTTGCAAGTAGTCAAATCTGTAGTGTACAAAACAGATTACATGGATCGAACTCTCCGGATTCAGTCTTGCTTCATTGGAGTGGAGCTCCACTATTCAAACAAAGAGCAAGGAATATGCGCTAATTTAGTTAGAGGTCAGACAGATTCGATTCACAGCCTATACCGCTTTTGACAAAAAGAGAGATTAGATTGACTTCCTAGATCATGGAACCATCTAGGACCAAAACAACTATCGACCAAGCTTAAGTTAGCTCCTTAAGTTTGTGCCTCTCCCCGATATTCACTCACTTTCAGACAGACTCAGATTTTGATTCGCTGTCTAGGAAGGGAAAGGAAAGACAGAAAACTTGTGCTTACGCGCTTGCCATTCATGTCGTCCTTTCGGTCCGGAGTTGCAGCGCTACTTCCCATTCTCGTTCTTGACTTTCATCTCCATTCGAGTGAAGAATAAGACTCTGAATCCCCTCAGGTGGTCATTTTTCATGGATTGGGTATTGAATCTCTATCCTTTGTCTAATCGGGTTTGTTGATACTTCGCTGTCTTGTTGACTATGAGTCTATCTGTACGCAATGAGTTACTTTGTCCTCAGCCGGGTTTTGTCAGTCTCACTCACTCACTTGCTGGAAAGACTGGGACTAGTTTGATAGAGCACAGGGCATCTGCTCGTTATCAATCCAGTTCAAAGCCAGTAGCATGATAGGACGACTTTTCAGTCCATTTCATCCTTTCAGTCAAGCCAGATGCAAATGAAATAGCTGCTCCCATCCGACAAGATCAGGAATTCTTTTATCTAGCCTGGAGCCAAGCTTGTGTATCCAGTCTTTTGCAAGCCTATACTAGAGATGAATTACTACATTCAATCCTTTCAGATAGAACTTGGCTGGGAACTGAAGATTTTATGGGAAGGACACGAATGGTCGTATTATTCATTCCACAGGACCTTGGTTGAAGGTTACGAAGTAAAGAGTCCTTGGATTATGAGCCTTTGATAGATCTTGGACCAACGTATGGAGATAAGAAGCTCGCTCTTGCTTACTGCATGCCAGCCCGGTCGATGAGAGCCGTCATATAACCGATTGTCATGTCGGGTCTAATCAGCTGACCTTACCCCTTTTGAACGGTGTCATTCTATTGTTGCTTGTGATTCGAAGAGTAGATCTGTGCTTAGCTGGATTCGTTGGACCATTTGAGAAGTTGGTCAGTCTGGTTAAAATCACTGATTTTATACAAAAAAAATCCTTGACAAGACTTCAAATGTGCGGATTTGCTGATCTATGAGTGATACCACTAAGTCAGGTGGTCGGCAACTCGACTATTTAACAGGATAGTACGAATCCGCTCTTTGAATTTGTTAAGGAAGAATTGGTTCTCTTTGCATTTCACTGGGCACTAGAAACATCAGGTCAATCTGAGAGTCTCGCTTTGAGTCTAGCTATCGCATAGGGGCTCACTAGCAGAGCTATGTTGCTCTGAGTCTCGCATAGCTAACGCTACCATGACGCTACGCTGCACCTGCTCTGAAGTGACTTACAAACAACGCTGATGCTATATAGCCATATAGGCAACGCTCGGGACCACCTCTCTTCGCTTCAGAGTCTTAGGCGCAGCTCTTCTAGTTAGAGAAGAGTCCAATTGTTAACCTGTGCACTCCAATCCTATTGTTGCTTCTATCATGTTAGGGAATCGTGTGATTCTTTCTATCCTCATACTTTCTAGCTCTTATGGAGTTGTATTCCCTAGGTGTTGCAGTTATCTTCCCTGGCCTGACAGTAGTCAAGGGAAAACCACTTGAGCTTTTTTGCTTTTGCTCCTTTTTTTTGGAGCGCACTAACGGAAAACTTGAGATAATTCTTAGTTGCTGTGGAAGTTAGCGTCTTAAAGAAATTAAGTGCTTTCTGCTCCTTCTCTTATAGTTAGATAACGCACTAAAAGCATACCTTATCTCAGGGGCATGGGTACACTACTTTCACACTCGAACTCTCCTATTGTGTGTTGTTGTGCTTTCAAGCAATAAGACTGCTTGCTAAATGAACCACTACTGACGAAGTGCCCCATACCTGCACTAAGGGGTAACCTGAGATAAGGTATGGAAGCAGTCTTATTATTTCCACTTGAGTTGACTTAAGTCTTTTTCTCCTTATACAGTCTTGGATCTAGTAAAAAGAAAGAATCTCTCCCTACCCTACTACAGGAAAAAGCACTTTCTATCCCCCCGTGCTACAAAACTTATCTAAGCACTAAAAGCAAAGCAACAATAAGGAATGGAATGGGAGAAGCTATAGTGCAGATCACTTTTCACTTTCTCGTCAGTCCCGACCTTGTCCTTGGTTCTATCAGCTATGGAGTCTTCCTCGGGTTCTTCCTGTCTCTAGTATAGATCAAATCACAGGATCTCTATATGTATGCGCTGAGGAGCTATATCTCCCGTATGAAAGACTTCTAAACCCTGATTTCTGTAATGGCAGCAATTGACTTATTTCTGTCTTACAGCTTTCTTGTAGTACTTCTCTCTTTTCAAGCGAATCTCTATTTCAACTGCATTCCCTATTACAAAGAAATCAATCTCAATTATTTATGTTGATAGGTTAGTTTGATGGAAGGTGTGAGCTTCTTCAGTTGCAGTGAAAGTTTGTGACTCTCTAGTGCAATCGCCCCCTTTTAAGCCTGACATTGCAAAGGTAGACTTCATCCACTGGACGCCCTGGATTTCTTTTTAGTTTTCCAATCTTCTGTCCTTCATTCTTGCATAAGCAAATCATAGATGACCTAGTGGCATTTATGCCAGACCAGAGCATTCTTCTAAAGAAAAGAAAGTGGAGAGGGTGACTGAATTTCACTCTTTATCATTCCTTACTACTCCTCAATTCCCATCAAGTGTTGTCTTATTTTCCAAGCCACGGCTCAATCCTCCTTTTCTGATTGAAAGTAGCAAGGAAAGACAAGCAAAAGCTTTGTCGGCTCAAGAAGCAACTGAGGAGAGAGAAAGAGTAGTAAAGGAAAGACAAATGCCAATCTCGGGTCAACAAATCCTAGTAAGACTTACTTTGCAGCATATGAAATAGCTGCGCTTATGCCTCCAATATAAATAGGAGCAGAAAAGATTAAAAAGGCAATTAGGCCAATTAGACTGAAGGGAAGGTGCGAGCAGAGAAGGAACTGTTGAAAGGCAACTAGTGAAGATGCCAATATACCTCTTCCTCGAACAATTAAATCTGAATCGGTTTTTGCTAGGCTCTTTATAAGAAGGACGATGAAACTTGATCAAATACAAATAGGGGAATCAATGCCACATGTGTGATCCCAAAAAGCAAAATAAAGGCTCGTTGAACGAGTAAGAAGGCTAGTAGCTAGGAAGTGACCAAGGATGGTTCTCAAATTTGGTTTACGTAGAGTCAAGGTTGTGATTCGAGGGTGTAAAGCGAGAAGAAGTTTACTGAACTCTAATGGTTGATAAATAGTATGATTGAATTGTAGTATTAGAATACAAGATAGTCGTTGAGGTGATTACTTACCTAGTAATAGAGCTGCTAGGAAGAAATGGGTGCGTAGCTAGTGGTTTAAAGGTTAGAAACCTTTTTGCCCCAGGAATATTTCAAAAATAGGAGTTTATTTCGAATAGAAGAGAAAGAGTGTAAAGCGATGGGTTGGAATCCAGGCTTCTAGATGTAGATAAGAAGGCAAATGATCTGACTTTTCCAAGTAACGGAGATCGACAAAGACAAAGGTTTGTTATGGAATTAAGAGCTCTCTCCGCACCTGTTATAGCTAATTTTATGTTCCCAATTCAAGTTCGTACTAGTCCTGTACAGAAGATAGCCGATGTTCTTAGGCTCATAGAGAAGTCTCTTGCAACCATTTCTAGACCAATAGCCGAAGCAGATGGGCAGGGAGGCCTGCAAAGGGGTAGGCAAACCATTCCTGGTAGAGCTGGGAAGGTAGGAACCTATGATGGTGGTTGTTAACCTTCTATTTCACGGTATAGTTGAGTTCAGTAATTCGAAAGAGTAAAGAGTCTTAGTCAAGGGATGTTAGAAAGTTCAGAGTTTAGATGGAATGCTTGTTATCAGTGCATTAGATGTCCTAGTTGTCCAGTACCAATCCGCTTTGGAGGTTCAGTGTGCCTTCGTTCTTATCATTCATACAGTCTCTTGCAAGTGCTATCAAATCCTCTTTGAGTGAGGATACTCTTTATTTTGGGAGTCCTACAGGAGCAGCTCTCGAATGCGCTTACCTTGCCTTGTCGTCGATTACCTTCTGACTCTTGTGGGACTTCATCCCATCTCGTGAGGGGATCTTTGATGCGGCATTACCAGTGTCGGATAGTTAAAAAGAGGTACAAGCGCAAGAGCAATAAATTATTTAGAACTTCGGAAGATGGTCAAGGTAGCTTGCTTCCAAGCTACTGCACTATATGGGCATGTAGTCATAGTAGTTGGCCCAGAATGTCTCTCTTCTTTACTAAAATACTATTTTGGATGAATGGGGAAGTCTCTCTTTGATCTGCAGAATAAGGCTTAGGAGCTCTCTCTTTTATGGCAGAGATCTCTCCATACCAAGAAAGCAAATCACAATGGATTGAAGCCCTCTTTTTCCTTCCAATTAGTGAGATTCTATCTCTTACTTGGGAAATTATGGTCAAGCCCTCCCTTTATTCCTCAGAATCGAGCGGGCAGCAAGAATGAGAATCAACCTATATAACATTTGTTCCCATGTAGTCGGCATTCTAGAAGCAAAGCTTCCTGGTCGCCTGCCTCTTTGTGTGTAAATGCTTTTCATGATCTCCAGCTCTTTCCCACCAGCTCGTTCTTTACTAGGAATCTAGGCAAACCCGCCGGGTTAATTAACTCAACGTAGAGAAAGCTCATTAGGTCAAAACTAGGGGAGTGCTTACTAATAGCGAAAGGTTAACATCTCTCCGCCCTTATTAGTAGTAGCGAACATCAGGTAACTTAGTGCTGTAAATGCCAGGTCAATCTGAGAGTCTCGCTCTGAGTCTAGCTATCGCATAGGGGCTCGCTAGCAGAGCTATGCTGCTCTGAGTCTCGCATAGCTAACGCTACCATGATGCTACGCTGCGCTTGTACTGAAGTGACTTGCAAACAACGCTGATGCTATATAGCCATATAGGCAAGGCTCAGGACCACCTCCCTTCGCTTCAGAGTCTTAGGCACAGCTCTTCTAGTCAGAGAAGAGTCCAGTTACGAACCTATGCACTCCTATCCTATTGTGGCTTCTATCACGATAGGGAATCGTGTGACTCTTTCTATCCCCGTACTTTCTCGCTCTTATGGAGTTGTATTCCCTAGGTTATGTAGTTATCTTCCCTGGCCTGACAGTAGTCAAGGGAAAATCACTTGAACTTTTTTGCCTTTTCTCCTTATTTCTGGAGCGCACTAACGGAAAACCTGAGATAATTCTTAGCTGCTGTGGAACTTAGTGTCTTAAAGAAAGTAAGTAATTGTTGCTTCTTCTCTTATAGTTAGATAACGCACTAAAAGCATACCTTATATCAGGGGCATGAGTACACTGCTTTCATACTCGAACTCTCCTACTGTGTGTTGTGTGTGCTTTCAAGCACTAAGACTTCTTGCTAAATGAACCACTGCTGATGAAGTGCCCCATACCCTTACTAAGGGGTAACCTGAGATAAGGTATGGAAGCAGTCTGATTATTTCCACTTGAGTCGACTTAAGTCTTTCTCTCCTCGTACAGTATTGGCTCTAGTAAAACGAAAGAATCTCTCCTTACCCTACTGCGGGAAAAAGCACTTTCTATCCCCCCGTGCTACAAAACTTATCTAAGCAGTAAAAGTAAAGCAACAATAAGGAATGTAATGGGAGAAGCTATAGTGCAGATCACTTTTCACTTTCTCGTTAGTCCAGACCTTGTCCTTGGTTCTATCAGCTATGGAGTCTTCCTCTGGTTCTTCCCATCTCTAGTACAGATCAAATCATAGGATCTTTGTATGAATGCGCTGAGGAGCTATATCTCCCAAACGAAAGACTTCTAAACCCTGATTTCTGGAATGGCAGCAATTGACTTATTTCTGTCTTACAGCTTTCTTGTAATACTGCTCTCTTTTCAAGCGAATCTCTATTTCAACTGCATTCCCTATTGCAAAGAAATCAACCTCGGTTCTTTATGTTGATAGGTTAGTTTGATGGAAGGTGTGAGCCTTTTCAGTTGCAATGAAAGTTCCCCACTCTCTAGTGCTATCCCCCTCTTTTCTGCCTGACATTACAAAGGTAGACTTCATCCATCGGACGCCCTGGCTTTCTTTTTAATTTTCCAATCTTATGTCCTTCATTCTTGCATATGCAAATCATAGATTACCTAGTGACATTTATTCCAGACTAGAGCATTCTTCTCAAGAAAAGAAAGCGGAGAGGGTGACTGAATTTCACTCTTTATCATTCCTTACTACTCCTCAATTCCCATCAAGTGTTGTCTTATTTCCCAAGACACTACTCAAACCTCCTTTTATGATTAAAAGTATCAAGAAAAGACAAGCAAAAACTTTGTTGGCTCAAGAAGCAACTGAGGAGAGAGAAAGAGTAGTAAAGGAAAGACAAATGCCAGTCTCGGGTCAACAAATCCTAGTAAGACTTACTTTGCAGCATATGAAATAGCTGCGCTTATGCCTCCAACATCAATAGCAGCAAAAAAGATTCAAAAGTCAATTAGGCCAATTAGACTGTAGGGAAGGTGCGAGCACAGAAGGAACTATTGAAAGGAAACTATTGAAGATGCCAACATACCTCTTCCTCGAACAATTGAATCTGAATCGGTTCTTGCTAGGCTCTTTATAAAAAGGACGATGAAACTTGATCAAATACAAATAGGGGAATCAATGCCACATCTGTGATCCCAAAAAGCAAAATAAAGGCTCATCGAACGAGTAAGAAGGCTAGTAGCTAGGAAGTGACCAAGGACGGTTCTCAAATTTGGTTTACATGGAGTCAAGGCTGTGATTTGAGGGCGTAAAGCGAGAAGAAGTTTACTGAACTCTAATGGTTGATAAATAGTATGATTGTATTGTATTATTAGAAGACAAGATAGTCGTTAAGGTGTTTACTTACCTAGTAATAGAGCTGCTAGGAAGCAATGGGTGCGTAGCTAGTGGTTTACAGGTTAGAAACCTTCTTGCCCCAGGACTATTCCAAAAATAGGAGGTTATTTCGAATAGAAGAGAGAGAGCGTAAAGTGATGGGTTGGAATCCAGGCTTCTAGATGTAGATAAGAAGGCAAATGAGCTGACTTTTCCAAGTAACAGAGAGCGACAAAGACAAAGGTCTGTTATGGAATTAAGATCTCGCTCTGCACCTGTTATAGCTAATTTTATGTTCCCAGTTCAAGTTCGTACTAGTCTTGTAAAGAAGATAGCCGATGTTCTTAGGCTCACAGAGAAGTCTCTTGCACCCATTTCTAGACCAATAGCCGAAGCAGATGGGCAGGGAGGCCTGAGGGTAGGCAAACCATTCCTGGTAGAGCTGGGAAGGTAGGAACCTATGATGGTGGTTGTTAACCTTCTATTTCACGGTATAGTTGAGTTCAGTGATTCGAAAGAGTAAAGAGTCTTAGTCAAGGGATGTTAGAAAGTTCAGAGTTTAGATGGAATGCTTACTATCATTGCATTAGATGTCCTAGTTGTCCAGTACCAATCCTCTTTGGAGGTTCAGTGTGCCTTCGTTCTTGTCATTCATCCAAATCCTCTGTGAGTGAGGATACTCTTTATTTTGGGAGTCCTACAGGAGCTGCTCTTGAATGCGCTTACCTTTCCTTGTCGTCGATTACCTTCTGACTCTTGTGGGACTTCATCCCATCTCATGAGGGGATCTTTGATGTGGCATTACCGGTGTCGGATAGGAAAAAAGGAGGTACAAGCGCAAGAGCAAAGATAGTTATTCCTCCCATCTTCCTTTTTCTATTTCCATTGCTTATCAAAGAAAGAATTCTAGAACTAGTGGTGGGTGGTCCCATGGAGCTTTCAAAGGTAGTTTACTTACTTTAGTTTAGAGCGGGCAACAAGCCTTTTTTCTAGTTAGTCGGGTACTAACGGTTGGCAACCTCTATCCAGCCCTATATTATTCTTAAGACTTTGTTGGACTTGAAACAACAGCCCTTGCTTCATCAGCTAGAGCTTGACTAGCTGTCCATCTCTGAACACTATCTATTTCGACTCGTTTGTTACCTAGTGATGAGCTTGACTGGTACTCTAGGATGAACGCGGTCTGATCTGGCAAAGCTGGCTCAACGTATGCTCTAGCACCAAGATTTTTCTCTTATTGTTAGCTCTTTTACTTTTATGCCTGGCACTGAAGAAGAAAGATCAGATGCGCCTTATCCTCTATTTGAGATGTGAATAGAGGTTAGGTACAACGGACTATAATTCCACAGTAGCAAGAGATATGCGCACCAGCCCTTAGCATTAGTGTGTCTATGCGTGCTTTTAACATTCTATATCTTAGTGCGTAAATGCCCCCTTAAGTGCTTTAGTGGGAATGCAGAGGATTGATTACTTGGTAGCCATAAAAGCGGTCCCGAGAGCCTTTGCTTGTCAGGTTCACATTCAAAAGGGAGTGTAATGTAAGTGAAGGGGCACCCCCCTTTTGTTAGAAAGAAGTGGTTAGCGGTCCAGGCAGCTCTCTTTAAAGTCCTCATCGGTCGAGTAGAAAAAGAAAGACAAAGTCGTTTAGTGGTGAATCGGTGGATCAGAGATGCCTTCTATCAATCGGTTGTAGTCGATAAAGGTCGTAAAACATAGGAATGCAGTGGTGGCTGTCTAGCTGCAATCTATGGTTTAGTCTGGCCTCAACAAGAAGGAAATGTGAGTGTCCCTCCCGACTCGCGTTCTCTACTATGATGTCCATTCCTTTCTGACTTCCCTGGGCAATCCACCAGAGAAAGGGATTTACCATTTTCTGTTCTAGTGGGTTTTTATACTTGTGTTATAGCTGCTAAAAAGCTATTTCACATCTTTTAGAATGACACAGCAAGTCCAGACTAGCCTCCTGGACTGAACCCCCCATTCACTTAAGTAGGCATAGATTGAAAATTCCATTGAATGAAACCTCGCGCTAAGGATAAGCCTCATTTCTAGGAAGCCCGCTGATCCTTCAATCACATCAGTATTGTTAGATCTTTTGATCATGTATTAGTTTTAGCCAACCTCTTTTTGTCCTCCTATCCGATAAGCATGTGCTTCCCATTGCTGATCCCGCCCTTAGACTGGAATACAAAGCTTGCCCGTTATAACTACTGCTTGGAGTTTAGGTAAATAGACAGAGGATCACTTTAAGGTAATAAGATGATACTTCAAACTAAGCCAATCAACGATAGATCTATCATCATAGGTAAAAAAATGAAGTTCTTGCTGTGGGGTGGGCTTGGCGAATAGAAGTAGGCGGTTCAAAAGCAGTATGGGATGGATAAAAGGCGATAAGGGATACGAGACTTTAGTCGATTTCCAGGTATAGTGGGAAGGACTAGGAAGTGCCGAAGAAGGAGAGAGCAGGCAGCAGTGGTGAAGCTAGATTCTCGAAGTCATTTTAGATACAGCAAGACAGCTCAGGAGGAGTAGAAAGTTGCCACAACCTATGAGGGGTTAATAGGAAGCCAAAAAACATGGGCATTTTTACATAATAAAGGGGGAGAGCGCCAGGAGAACGTTAAGAGGCGATCAGAGCGCGAGGCCAGCAGAGCTTGCTGCAGAGGAGATAATAAAAGGCTTAGCAGAGGGGATCTGGTAACTGTTATGAATGTGGAGGAGTGGGGCATTTTTCTCATTATTGTTCCAATGTTCAGACGGACGAATGCTGCTAGGGGAGTGCAAAATAGGCCAGCTGAAGATGGAAGAGTGAACGTTGTCGCGCCTAGAGCCTGGGAAGCTCTAAAGGTAATTCAAGTCAGAAATATAGTGGGGGTTCTCAAGCTTAGGAGAGGAGACTGTTTCTCTATCATTAGATTGTGTGGCAATGTGAGCCAACGTCAGCAGAAAGGAGGAGAAGACGAAAGGCTGTATTCAAAATCTATGTCGGATTTGGCCAGTGCAAAGATAATCATTGATGCTGGGAGTTTGGATAACATAGCCTCCACGGAGATGGTAGATCAGTTGGGGCTGAAGCCCTTTTAAGTAAGGGCCTCATCCAGAGCCCTGTAGAATCAGATCAAAAAGGGCATGAGCGGCGGGCCCTATGTTGAGTAAGGGGGAGAAGGTGCCCCTTCTGCTAAGTTGGAGGTAGGGAAGTTAAAGAAGGACGTCTGGTGTGACGTCATTCTTATGGACGTATTAAATATCCTACTCGGAAGACCTTGGTAGAGTAGGGTTCTACCTGCGTAGAGAGAACACCGCTTTACTTTTAACGGTAAACGCGGTTATTACCATCAGAAGACTTTGGTTAGCTAAGGAGAAAGGGGGTTTGTTGGCATACTATTTCTGGACGTGGGAAACAGTCCATAGAATGCTATTGATAGCAACAAAGCCAACTAGCAGAGCTGATTCGGGGATCGTTGGGATGCCGTAGCTATAAGAGATAGGGGCGGAGGCAATCGGAAAGGCTATTTAGGAACGAGGCCCCCTCCCTCCTATATTGTAAAAGGGAAGTGCAGATCTTTATCTTTCTGCAACACTCTTCCGACTTGATGCCTCCCCTGAATCCACAAGTACCGGCTTGACCCTAAGATAAGAAGAGGATATAAAAGCAGATTTAGTTGCAGGTAGGAGCGATTCTACCCTTCAAAGTGGCTTCTCTCTTATCCCCATTTGAAAATGAGGAGATCCGATGTCAAGTGAAGGAATTGTTGTCAAAGGGGCGGGAGATTCTTAGTCCGTGTTCAACGCCTGCTTGACTAGCTCAAAAGGAAGCAGTTGGAGTGTGTAGATGGGCTTTGAATAAGAGTTGGGTGATTTATTTCAAATAATGCCAACGATGGATGATATTATGGATTAATTGCATGTCGGGACCGTGTTACTTTTCAAAGCTTAGCTTATATTATTAAATAAAGGGGGCCCTTAGGCCACTTGACTGTAAGGAAAGGGGAAAGGGCTTTTTTATAGAGAGAGAGTAAAGGGGGTTTTCTGGGGATTTGAAGCAGGGCCACTTATATTGCAAAACTTTCAGAGAAGGGATGGAAATTCTTTCGAGAGAAGAGATGGTAGGCTTGATAGGATATAGCTGCTTATCACCCACCTTAGAATCAAGCAGTTCAGTTCGACTATACCCACCTGAATTCCCTCATTCATGACAGATGGAAGCAGGTTATGGATCCGTACTAGTTGGTCGATCAATCCCTCCTTTCTTTCCCCTACCTCCGGACACCTTAAAATAGATTTTATTGGAAGGCGGTTGAGGAACGAATACAATGGTTTGATTGTTGGGATCCCAATCGGCCTACATTAGTAAAAAATGGAACTATCGAATCACGGGTGACTCGCTTTATCGGGATGGGAAGAATTGCAACATCGGCATTTCTTTCCTTCCCTAAATCGATCCACTAGTAGGTAGCGGTAGGAGAGATCCATTATGGTGGGATGGACCGTTCTCGAATTCTGGCTGGCATTTCTGTCAATTGGCGGAAGTCTCACGCATACTGAGAGGGTACTACTTCAAGGGATGGACTCGATCGAACGGCCAACCACTTGCTATTTTTGTAGGAGATGAAATCCAAAATACCATTATTAGCGTGTAGTAGATTGGACCGAGTGCGTAATAGTCCAGTCGAGAAGAAATTTAAATCAATATATTGAATGATAGATAAAGGATCAGAGGATGAGAGGGGTAGATCTACCCAATATGGACCGATAACGGATGGTCCCCGCCAACTGCTTATCTCTCTCCCTCGCATTCCATTCATGACCTAACGACTATCCCTTTTTTGGGGAGGGATCACTTGCTGGATCGAACCCAAGGATAGGTCAGCCCGGTGTTGGATCGAATGAACACTCAACTGCGTCATCACTGCAGTGATGGATTTCCAACCTTAAGATCTCTTCTTTCTTAATAAAGTCGGGTAAGGAAAGTCCGAAGGCTAATCCGACAACTGCTGGCTAGAAGGCTAAAACTGCTTTTGCCAATCAAAGCCCCAAAACTAGTAAGGGCATGAGTGCCCCAGCAAGACACCCCAACCCTACCGCCAATGCTTGACTTTACTAAACTAATAAAAAAGGATCGCGCTAGGCGCTCACCTTCCTACCTCTAACTGTTCTTCTAACCGGGCAAGGTAATCGGCTAACCGGGAATTCATCTTCAGAGCTAAGTCCCAAGGAGGCAGGTTGGAATGTACGGGCGTAGGTTAGCGTCTCGTACTATGAATTATAGTCTTTGAAAGCCGCCCACGGGTTGCGTTGTATGGTAGTAGTTTATGTTAGCTTCTTATCTGGTGCCTTCTTTACGACTTTCAACCAAATTGAAGAAACTCTTGTTTAGTCAGGACGTTGTTCTCGTCCCTTGTGGTGCTTTTTCAACCCCTTGCTTTGATTTGGTAAATTGCATCTGGATTCGCTCCAATTCCAACAGATACCGTATTATTTGCATCACAAGTTCTAGGCGTATACTATGTCCCAGAGCCTTTAGTTTAGTTGCGGAGTTAGAAGCTACTATATATAGATAGTGCCCGATTTCTATATCCTACCTGGGAATCAAAGCTCTTATCTCTCTGGCTCATGAATAAAATCACCCGCCGGAAAGGAATAGCCAGAATAGAATGAAGGAATGATTCAATCTTCCATCATTTCAGAGCCGATGCCTCCTTTTCTGCCTTTCTATCTATACTTCCCATCCGGAGGAGCAAGTTATGGAACAATTGAGCTTATTGTTGGGTTGGTTATTCAGAGCTAGCAATTGGCTGTTGGATTTCATCCCGCAACTAGAAGAAGATAGCTTCGGGGTCACTGTGGTGTGGCTGAATATAGAGCAGTCCTCCCTTAAAGCCTTTGAAAAGTAAATTATTTAGAACTTCGGAAGATGGTCAAGGTAGCTTGCTTCCAAGATACTGCACTATATGGGCATGTAGTCATAGTAGTTGGCCCAGAATGTCTCTCTTCTTTACTAAAATACTATTTTGGATGAATGGGGAAGTCTCTCTTTGATCTGCAGAATAAGGCTTAGGATCTCTCTCTTTTATGGCAGAGATCTCTCCATACCAAGAAAGCGAATCATAATGGATTGAAGCCCTCCTTTTCCTTCCAATTAGTGAGATTCTATCTCTTACTTGGGAAATTATGGTCAAGCCCTCCCTTTATTCCTCAGAATCGAGCGGGCAGCAAGAATGAGAATCAACCTATATAACATTTGTTCCCATGTAGTCGGCATTCTAGAAGCAAAGCTTCTCGGTCGCCTGCCTCCTTGTGTGTAAATGCTTTTCATGATCTCCAGCTCTTTCCCACCAGCTCGTTCTTTACTAGGAATCTAGGCAAACCCGCCGGGTTAATTAACTCAACGTATAGAAAGCTCATTAGGTCAAAACTAGGGGAGTGCTTACTAATAGCGAAAGGTTAACATCTCTCCGCCCTTATTAGTAGTAGCGAACATCAGGTAACTTCGTGTTGTAAAATGACAGATTGGTAATGAAACACAATGTACTAAGAAAGCGCAACTCTATTAGACCTTTATCTGGAAAAAGCTGGAAGAAAGGCGAGAAAGAAAGGTTGCCTACTACTAATAAGGGCGGGTAAGAAAGAGAGGTGAGGTGACTAGCTTAGTAACTTTATTCAATCTAAAAGGTTGGCTCAGTGGGTTGGTTTGGCCGCCTTTAAGTGAAGGGGCGCATCCACTGAAGATGGCAGCGGGAAATACGGGAGCACGAACGAGGTAGCTTATGCTTTTTTTCATCCTCACTACCTGGTTTATAGTAGAATCTGGAGAATATGAACTTCTCGCATTATTCTTTTTGGTACGTTGTTATGAGTAGCTCTGGTGCTTGATCTTAGGTCTTAGGTATGGTTCGAATCATGATAAAAAAGGTTCGGTGGTTGTATAATTCCCAAGTTGAAAGTCGTATACTTTAAAAGTAGATGGAGTGATCAAGCGGCCCTTCTTGCGCCAAATCAAGCGTCCCTTCTTGCACCAACATACATCCAATGGCATAGAGTGATGCATCAGTATGAACATGGAACTCATCTGCATGCTTAAAGGCTTAATCTTATTCTGGTTCCCAAGCCTTATACCTTTCTTCTGCAATGATTACATTCTGGGATTTCGCGCTTCGAAAAGTCTTTTTTGATGTGTCTGTAATAGCCTATGTGTCCCAAAAAAGAACGTGCTACGCCTGGCCCCCTTTTCAGTAGATGAGATTAGGATGAAATGGCTTTCTTTCATTAACATTCAGTGAAGGTGCATAGCTTCTTTGAATGTCCCGCTGATTGACTACTACATCTAGGGACGGGAGTGATCCCGAAAGAGAGGTCTTTATTTATGGTTACGAAATCACTTTGATTGAAAAGCAAGTCGATGTTGCCATAAGTCAAACGGGCGGGTGAAGCAAAAGTCCTTCACTGCACTCACTGGAGAGAAGGTAACATATACTATATAGTAGTAAGGTCTTATCCCATTATTAGTAGCCGAAGTGTGGGCCGGCTAATTCAGGATAAAACTTTCACATATGCATAGGAAGACTAGAACATGTTTAATAAGCCTTAGTCGACCTCCGGAGGACAACAATTTTCTTTTCCAATCTGAGATTCTCTTTTTCATTTTCTCCAGTAGAGGAAGGTTCTCTCTTTATTCTCTTGAGGGACATACGTGATAGGAATTTTTTATTCCTCTTCAATGATCTGGAATTTTTGCGAGGAGCTCTGTTCGAGAGGAAGCACTGGCTCTTATCGAAATTGACCTTTTGGCCATTATAACATTACAGTCAGCTTCTTACTTCTTTCCAGAAATATTTTCTGCTTCTTAAGATTCCGCTTATGGCTATTATATAATATTAGAACATCGTTATCAAAGAGAAAGTAGGAGAGTGCTTGGAACGATATCGAAGCATGGTAAGATGTTATCATTTTCAATGATACCATTAGCACTTCTTCAGCAAAAATCAACAGGCTAGGTTTTGAACCCTTGTCACAGCCCTCGAGAAGCTGGAAACCATGTGGCACACCATCCACAAGCACTCCAAAGTCTTCATTACATAAACATCCATCTATCAAATTCTGTCATTTCTCACAAAAGCCCATTCGATCCAAAAAGATGCTTTTGCCATATCCTGACTTTCTTTTGACCCCCCTCCCTCCTATGTTGTCTTTAGGTTAAAATCCCCTATCACTTAAATCTACCTCGTGAGCCAAGGAGATCTTCTCTACTTAGTCCTTTAACAAAAGCGCCCCTTTTTCCTTAACTATTTTTATAGGGAGAATCAAACAAATTCTTCGAGCTAGAGAGAATTTTTTAGATTTACAAAGCTCTCCTTCAAATAACCCATAAATAAAGGTAGGTCGAAATTGGTGAAAGAAGGACTTTAGACTTTCGGAATAAGGGCAATGAAATTTTTTTCTTTTTTTATTTTAATGACCCTTGAGGGGTTCAGGGGCTTACCTCCGATCCTATGGTGGTTCATAAGTTAGCTAGCCTACTAAGGCCGGCTAACTCATCCCCAATACTAGAAAGATAAACCTAGGACTATGCACCTAAGAAGAGAGGACTCCTCTCATTACAATAATTCTAGGAAAGCATAAATAAGGGAGACTCTCCCCTTACAAAGTAAGAAAAGAGCCTAAACAAAATAGACATCTTCACAAAAGCTATATGCAAAGGAACATAGCCTAAGGAAGATGGTATACTAAAGAAGTAGGAACAAGTGAAGACATATCCAAAGCCTGAGAGTATCAGAAACCAAGCTAGAGCTAAGGGGGTTTCTTGATCCTTTTCAACTTCCTTCTCCTGAAATTTTCCCCATTTTGTCTAGAATAAAGTAGCCTCTAGTCTCTTGTGGTAGTTGTTGAAAGCTGTAATAGTGTTGGGCAGAAGTCACCACATGGCTATATTTAGAAAGAGTGTCAGCTAGGAAATTTTCTTCTCTGTAAACATGGTTGCACTTAAAACTGTCCAGCAGAGAAATTAGGTCTTGAAGCTCACTAATGTACTCACTAATGCTCCATAGGGGCTTGAAATCATGGTTGAGCCATTTGACAAGAAGTTCTGAATCAACCTCCATATGACCCTGCTATACCCATATTGGATACACCAAGTAATACCAAATATTGCAGCCTGAATTTCAGCTTAATTGTTGGATCCAACACCTAGAGGGGTAGCAAAAGCATAAATAAGGTTGACTTTACTGTCTCTAAGTATGCCTCCTTCTCCAATTCTTACCAGATTCTCTAGTGCACTACCATCAGTATTCAATTTAACCATGGAAGGAGGGGGTTTGTACCAAAAGATTTGAAGAACCTTCAACTCATATTGACAGTTTTCAATACAGAGCACCAGATCCCTCCAATTAGTAAGCCAAGTAATGTAAGGATAAGTAGTGATCAAAAACATACTTATATCCTTAATAATAGAGAATTTCACTCTTGAAGAACTAGATTTCTTGCCTCCATACTTGCTGGCACACCTGTTCTTCCACAAGTTCCAACATATAAATATAGGAGTAACTTGAAGAATCAGTTTATGCACTTCATTATGGTGTTTGATAATCCACCACCTCATAAGAAGATTTCTCAAAGGTGTAGTCTCATGTTGAATTCCCAAAAAATCATAAAAGAACCTCCACACATGCTTAGCAAAATCCCCAGATACAAAGATATGCTCAATAGTGTCTTGCCCAGGTGTGTAACAGCAAAAACAGTCAGTTGGTTCAGGAAAAAATGAAGTAATCTTCTCATTTGTTGGTAATTTACCCCTAACAGCTCTCCACAGTAGAAAAGAAGACTTGAAAGGGACATTTTTGTGCCACATTTTCGTGTTGGACAGTGTCTTGTTCTTCGTTTTTCTTACCAGTTCCCAAGCTGAAGAACAAGAGAAGTTGCCACTAGTGTTGGGTTTCCAAATTGCTTGGTCAGGGGTGCCTTCTTGATATCTGAAATTGGTGTTGAGGATCTTATGAATGAAAGTTGGAGGGGCATGCTGTCTCACCATGTCCTCATCCCAATTTCCATTGATTAAAAACTGAGAAACAGTCATGTTGTTGAGCCTAGGAGGGAGATTTCTATGATAAGCAAGAGCCCCACTCCTAACCAATCATCCCACCAAAAACTGCAGGTACCAGACTTTAAAGACCACTGAATATGAGCCTCAGCAATGACTTTGTTTTTCATCATATTCTTCCAAACAAGAGACTGCCCTGTATCCTATTTCTTGGCAACTGGATTGGCCTTTTGGAAATACTTATCTTTGAGAAAATCTCCCCACAATGATTTTTTGGATCTGAAAAGCCACCATTGTTTATATTGTAGAGACAAACAAACATCCTCCAGTTGTCTCATACCAATTCCACCTTCTTCATAAGGAAAGCTGAGGTTTTCCCAGGAAGCCCAATGGTACTTCCTCTTGTCATTGTCCCATCCCCAGAAAAAATCTACAGTGAGGCTTTGAATTTGTTTGAGGGTAGTTTTGGTAGGATAGATAGCTGCCAGAGTGTGAATAGGAAGAGATTGTAAGACAGATTTAACAAGAGTAACTCTCCCACCATAGCTAAGCATCTTGGATTGCCATCCCTTGATCTTAGAAATCACTTTAGGGACCATTCCAGTGAAGTAAATGATCTTCTGAACTCCTATATATAGAGGGCATCCAAGATAAGTTATAGGACTTTGTTTATAGCTGAAACTAGTAATGGTTTTTACTCTATCCATGATGTCTTTAGAAATCACTTTAGAGACCATTCCAGTGAAGTAGATGATCTTCTGAACTCCTATATATAGAGGGCAACCAAGATAAGTTAAAGGACTTTGTTTATAGCTGAAACCAGTAATGGTTTTTACTCTATCCATGATGTCTTGAGGAGTTTTAGTAGGGATCATGAAGTTTTGTCAGGGCAATGAAATTGGAATTCAAACTTAGGGCTTAACAGCGCCTTCAACAAAGAAATTGTGAACCGCCTTGACCAAGTCGTCAACAAAAATATTCCAACAGTGATAATAAAAAAGACCTGGGAATCAAAAAATTGAAAGGATAGGGGAGTCATAGCCCTCAACCAAGGGAGTGGTTACGTTCACTATGTCCCCTTTATTCCCGACATGCTATGGTGCCCCGTGGCTGTCTCGCGAAGATCTTTGATCCGAACCTTCGCATCTAGTCTCTCTTAGAGGATGAACCACGCCTTCGCTATCGCAAGAATATAGCAATCGAAGAGTTATGGCTCAGCTGCTTCGCGTATTACATTGTATTGCCCGAAGGGGGCATCTGCAAGAGTGTAGGTGAGTGATAAGCATAGGAGGCGTGCCCGAAGGGCAGTGGCAGCAGTATGGTTCCCGTCGCTAGATTGAGATCTGCAGGGTGGGGGTACTTTGACTGCCTTGTATCAGGTGACGAGAAGGGGGTGGTAGTCTTAGTAGGGCTCGAACCTACAATATCACCATTATGAGCGGTACATTTCAACCAATTAAACTATAAGCCCCTACGGATCTCTACATGCAATTCGCTCACTTCGGGAAGAGCGGACGGAAAGAGAACACCTTTGTCCTATCTGCTTCTTCCTCTTCCCAGGAATGAAGAATTTTATAAAAAAAAAAGATTTTCATTTTTTATTTTTGTTTATAAATTTCTTATTATTATTATATAAATAATATTAAGCAAGCGGCCATTTCGCGACTCAAACAGCCAATACGCTTTCCGGATCAAATGGGCGGGGGCTTTCTATTTGCTTGCAATGTCGGTTGTTCGCCTTTAGTTAGAAGTAGAAGTAGAGGGCGACGTTTTCCCCACACTTCAGAAAAAGTCAAAAAGTATGGATGAAGTAAAAAAAGTACATAAGGAGTGAGAAAGAAAAACTTGGTTACGGGAACCGAAGGTTAGGCCGACTACTTTAGTAGAGAAAGACCTAAAAAAGTTTATTCCTACCCCTTACCCTTTATTTCAATGTTTCCAATTCCTAGAATACTAATGTACCCTCGTGTATACAGTTGTCCAACTACTTTCTTCCTCCGACTTCTTTAGCCACTTCCACATCTGTCGTATTCGGGAAAGCTTACTTCGTGGAGGAGCATTTAGAAATGCCAGAATCCTGGTGAGGGCTAGCTATCTGAGGACAGGTTAAGGCAAATCCTGCTGGGCTTGCTTGTCATGAGATTGAGTGAGGAAATCAGAAAGGGTCTCAAAAACCGGGCGGGCGGGCTTTTGGGCACACGGAAAAATGGAAGTGGGTGGAGGGTGCTTCTCTGCTAGAGTTGGGGGGTGGGGTCGCTATAGTCGCTAGGGTGAGTCTTCCTACACGGCTGGACGCCCGGTTCTAGACAAAGCTGCGAGGGTTACCACCACATCCTTTCCCAATAGACTTGAAGTTCTTCATAGGCAGACAGGGTAGAAAATCTTCTCTCAAAAAGAGAGAGATCAGAGATTATAGAGGAAGGTATTCGGTTCAAAAAAGATACGGCAGTCAGAACAGCTTCAGTCCAAAATTGACTAAGGAAAGAAGCAAGGTACAAGCCTTAGCAACCGCTTTCCTGCGGACCTTATGTAAAAAAAAAGCAGCGAAGAAAACAAGACACTAAGTTGTTGCGCTAACTCACTAGCGCTAGCGCACTATGGCTTTTCAGCCTCCTGCAGGTCCCTTCATTCCCTCCGCCTTACACGGACTTAAAAGAGAACCTAAGGCAAATTAGTGGTTTATTTTCAAAAGGGATTTTATTTATCGTATCTTTTAGACAGCTAAAAGCTAAGCCACTAGTCATACACCTACTAAAATAAAGTCAGTCACTACTGAGACAACTCATAAAAGTCATTTCAGGTTCAAGGGCTAAATCTTCTCTTAGGAGAATCCCTTCGCTACACTTGACTTAAAGGCACCTACGAACTCACTCATAAGGAAACTCATCAAGTAGGTCTTTCGAGTCTTTCAATTACTGGCGAAGCTTTAATTGAAGACCTTTCAGTGCCCTTTCATTTGGTCCCTTGGGTACCTTCTCCGCACTTACAGGTAAGCATTTCAAGTTGATAAGATCATAAAAGAATAAATGGGAAGGAGTACTGCCATTATGCGCTATTGTTTTAATCCGAAAGTCAATCATTCCCAGCTTTGATATGAAGGTATGGGTCAAAAGGGAGTATGTTAGTCAAATAGAGGGCTCTCACGGGGTTGTAGTCCACGGCTTTAGCCTTAAGCTAGGTTGGGCTATAGTTCTTATTTTGGGTGAACCCAAGAGTTAAATAGCGTCGTTTAGTGGCGTACAGGGAGTAGTCGTCTTGTTGCTGGTAGGTGCGACTATGTGAGTTGACAATAATACACAGCGGTATGTGTGATTCAAGATTTTACTTAGTGATATGAAGGAGAAATTTGAATTACTGCAGACTGGTTTCCTCCCATATACCCCCGCTGATGTCTATTTCCTACCGTTGAAGAAAATAGAGAAAACTGTTAATCCCACCCACGTCGTAAACGGATGCCCTACCTGATCCATTTCAAATCCAGCCAAAGGTCTTCGAGCCTTGTTACGGACTAAAGTCCTAAAGAAAAGCGACCCCAATCCTTCTCCCGCCCAGGTCAAAGGTCTTCCCGCCCTTTTTTTCAGGGGCAGAGTCAACTTCTTTACGATTAGCAAATCAGCCCTGCATCATATCGATAGTGATTCAGATCACCTCCCTAAGCCTGCCTAACCTAATTGTGTGTGAGCAATCAATCATGACAAGTCAACCGATCCATAATGAAACTGTAGATAGAAGTCATTTATCGATCGGTGGACTCATCCTCAATGCCATTTAGGCACTCCAGTTAAGTTGGTTGTCCGTCGCCTTTCTTTCCCATGCCCGAGATTGCCTTATGGGTAGCAGCCTCCCACATAGATAGCCTTGTGGTCAACTTCTATTCTACTTGTTGGAAGGTTCATCCGGATCTCTTCCCGGGTCAACCCACTCAATATCCTAGAGAGGGTAGGCTTTTCATGGAGATTATTGGGAACAGAAATGTGCCTGGGGTTAAGAACAACGAGAAAACTGCCTTCTGTCTGTTGCCATGGAATGTATAAGTAGGGATTGTTTTATGCTTGGAAAGCCCGTTCCGCGCTCTCTATCCCCTTTTTTTAGCCATGAACCGATTTTTATCGTGTTCGCCTTCGCTCCGCACCTTCCCTTCCACACGGAAGGATCATGGGGTTCTCCCAACATACGTATCCGGGGGTGCAACTGTTTAGTAGGCAAGGATCGGGATAGGCGGATCGCAGGTCGAATTCCTGATATATTCATTTCAGCCTTAGAGGATTGTGCTTTTTGAGAGCACCGCACTACGATTGAATGGCGGATTTCAATGATGAAGAGAAAAGTCTAGTTCTCTTTTCATTTAAAAGGGGAATGGATGTCTTATTGAGAGTGATTACGGAAGAACCTTTTCATAGAGGAGAGTGATAGGCCAGTTTGAAGAGCAAGCTTGAAAATAAATGGAGAGGTCATTCATAGCAGAAAAAGCGCTCACTCACTCGTATCAGAAAAGACAGGCGGGGGGCTCTCTATCCTGAATATAATATTTATTTCATTCTTAAAATCCTTCTTTCATATATAATCAGTAGTATTCCTCTCGCTAGCTATTCTAAGTAAGAGAGGGAGGACTTGATGTGACTACTATTATACCTCCAAAACCCGAGAGACTCTACAATCATTATGAGCGGATAACCCTTTCCCTTCCCTTCTATAGAGAGGTTGCCTCTTTCTCCCTGGGTAGTTCACTCACTCCTAGTGCCTACCATTTCTATATACTTTTGAAAAAAGAGAGGTAGAGCTAGGAGCTCAATATTGGAAGAGCGCCCTCTCTTTTCTTCGGGAAATCGAGTTAGCTGGGCTGGTTCCCTGTCCCCGATATGTAAAGAAAAGATTGATTGTCTTACCGCATTCATTCATGAAAGCACTTACCTCTCTCTGGTGGGCCTTTACCTTTCAAATAGAAGAGAGGTAGTCGCAGTAGGAGAAGCACCCCTAAACCCCTGAGATCACTCGACCCCGACCGGTCAATCTCCTGTTATTGCTATCTCATGCGCGAAGGGTTGCTCATGCTTCCCAAATGTCACCCATTTTTTAGGTCATTAGTCAAGAGCTCCCTGGACAGTGAAATAGGGGTGACTTCACATTGTTTTCTGACACGCCTATCTTTGTTTAAGGGAAATCCTCTCCCCGTTCAGGCGTATACCGCACCTTGCGCTTATGAATGAGTGTGATATATACCTCTTTGCTCAGCACGTGACTGTGTACCCCAAACATGGAAGTTGCATGTCTTCGCCTGCTCCCGGTTCATGGTGGAATCCATTGAATGCGTTGGTAAAGCACGAGAGGCCGAAAATCGTAGGTTTCCGCTAGGCGAAGGAGCTCACAAAATATCCTAACTCTCTATGGGTAAGAAGAAAGGGAGCATCTTCTGCACGAAAGTCGGTCGTACCTTCTATTATATTAGTAAAGGGCCTTTAGGCTTGACTAATAAGATATATAGGGCTTTTCCCTTTACTAGTAAGAGGCAAAGATCATCAGCCTTTAGTCATCTATCTCGCTACCTACTCCTTTTGCAAAAAGGCTTTGGGGATAAGATCAGACTCGAGAAATAGTCTAATTCAAGGCTGCAGGGAAGACTACGCTCTGCAGGTGGGCATCACTATTTATCATGTCAAGACAGAAATTTGGTTTGTTTCTGAAGGTGATCAAAAAATTTAGACAAAAACCGGGCATACATTCAAGAGAGAGAAGGATTAGTTCGTGTCTGGGTCAAGGGGATGGGTGACCTGAACCCTCTTCCTCCGGTAAGAGCTATCTAACCTCTGTTGTCTTGCTATAACCTAGTCTTACTCGCTCTTACCTCCCTGCCTGTTTTCCTTTCTTTCTTTATTGAGAATACCTGCCCTGCTGCCTCTGCTCTCGTTCGGGCCCCGGGAATCCCTTGCTTTTGGCTAAGGTCTTTATTTACCTTTTTTCATTCCCCCCCTCAAAACAAAAAGTTCACAAACACTACTGGAACGGCACGACAGCAATACCATAACAAATATACTTACCGACAAGAGAGAGCAAGACTGACCTACCCAAGAGAGAGAACGCAACAGTGACTCCCCCCTATCACAACAAGGCCGGAAGAAAAGAATTTACCACGGCCTTATTTACCAAGCTCGGGACTAGAGAAGCATTTTAGGAATTTGAGATATCGCTTGTAATAAGGATGAAGTCTCATTCATATAGTAATGTCCCTATCTTGCGCCCTATTTGAGACTAAGGAAGGTTTGGAACCCTGTCCTATCACCTTTATCAAATGCCTAGCTCTCTTCCTTAGTGCAACTGCCCTATTCCTACCATGGGAATATCTATCTTTCTTTTTTCCTTCATATCTATAGTTTAGGATATAAAAGCAGACGGTCTTATATATGAAGAAAGAGATTGTTGATGTTAGTAGACTAATCTATTCATTGGTAGGACATTTCTTCCTGTGACCGCCTTTCCTACCAAAAAGCTAACCCAATAAAATCCGAGTTTTTTGTAGACTAGACCTTTGGGATTTTTTTAGGGTTCATACATGCATTGATCCAGTTGAAGAACCTGCTCCAGATCGACTACTCCGCCTAGCCTATCTTCCTTCCCACCCCCGGTTCTCTATGCTCGGTTCCACAATCAATCCCAGATCCATCTATTTGAGGGAGGTCCAATTCCGCGCTCTTCTAATTTCTTAGAAGTAGAAGGGTTCAAGAACCCCTTTACATATAGGGCTCATCGAAGCCCTATTCTGTGTATATTCAGTAACAGGGCTATCAAATGGTCGACCCGGAAACCCATCAGGAAAATTGTATACTATTACGATGCCCTCGATCGACGATCGTTCAACGGACTACTTTTGCGATGTCTGTCACATGAAGAAGCTCAGCAAGCCTTGCAAAAATTACATGCTTTACTAATAGGGGCATAGTAATAGTTGTTTGCTGCGTTGGTTTTTATCTCTACCTTCTCACGGTAGGACAGAAACAAGAGAGGTCAACTGGAGTGGAAGCCAAAAGACTCTAAGGAGAGGAGGTGACTTTCGCCTATCTATAAGGACAGTTGGAGTTGACGGTCCTAGTTCTGTTAGAGTAAGAGCTCTTGCTGGAATGCCTTCACCACCAGATATTGCATCAAGAGCTTCTATTGCATCAACTTTTATTGAACACTATACAATTCGAAAAGAAGGAGCTTTGTCGTCAAGAGAAAAAAAAGGCAATTACTTCACTTTACTCGAGCTAATCAGGCTTGATGCCGGGAATAGCAGAAGATCTGATTCACCAATAGGCGAAGAAGAAATATATATTTCAAATATCTACTATTATCTTCTCACCTCATTTAGTCTTGATGGCAGATAGTTCAATGTACGCTCGATTGCTAGTAGTTTGAGGAAGATTTCGAAAGCTTTGCTTTGATTCAATAGGTAATAGAGAGAAAAGATAAGCGCATCATCACTATACTCAAAATGAGACTGCAGTTATTACCCGGATCTAAGGTAAAAACCACATTTGTGCCTAATACAGAAGGTAACAGGGAACTTCTTCAGCTGAGTTTCGATGCCACCCACGCTGGTCATTAGAAAAACACCTGTTGGTTGTCGGATACAGTCAATATTTGTGAGAAGCTTCCTTATCATCCGAAGCAACAAGAGATGCCAAAATACTGACATTTCCGAGAGCTGAATCATCAACTGCAACACTGACCGCCCCAGCATTGTTGCTGCCGATCCTACCTATACTGTAGGAAGAGAAGGACCTATTGCGACGAGGATATAATGCTCCACGTGGAACACGAACCAAATCATGGACCATTTCAAGACTCGGTGATAGGATTGGAGCCGAGCCACCTAACCTCCACCTTACCTTAGGTTGTCCTTGTCAGAACCATAAATGAGAAAAAGGGGGAATGCCATTCCATTCTTAACATCTTTTGCAACCTTTATTTCACAGGTGGCAGAATTCTAGACCATATAACCTTGCCAACTAAAGCGGCCTACTCTATCACAGTAAGGGCTTAAGCGATCGAAGTGACCTAACCTGCTTCCATCTAAAAGGGCTTTTGGTCATCTATGTCGTCTTTGGAACTCTTAAGTTTACGAGCCTAGCTCACGAAAAGCAAGCCTTCTTCCCAGTTGTGATTAGGAACGTCCGTATAGCATCAGTCAATTTACCATCGGGGAATAGAATGGAGCGGACTAATACTCTATTCGACTAGAGGAAGAATCTTTATTAAATAGGATGCCTCCCAAGCATCGAGGGGCTAACCATCATATTCTCAATCGGCTTTGCCTCGCTGCATACTTTCGTTTAGTATTCCTTACATCTATTCTCCAATCACCCGAAAGCAGTGGGGAGGCGGACATTTAGCAGAAAGACTAACTTAAGACTTTATTATTCACACCGACCTACTTTCATAATCACTTGTTGGCAAGTTCGGAAGAAGGCTTTGAGGGGAACTAACTCTATGTGGCTCTGGTTCAGTACTGCTTCTCGCTTAGAATCTCTTCCAACTGAGTTGCACTAACAGGCTTAGGTAAAGTACAGATAATGTGAGTGACTCTATGCGAAAGCTTTTTCTTCTTCCTTTCCTTCTGCTGGCAAGTAGATCTCCTTTTTTCCTGTAGTTCAGGATTCCCTCTCTATGACCATATCTATTTAGTCAAAACTCTAGTTCAATCGCTCTGAGGAAGTACTCTAACTTGAATCAGTATCTCTAATAGGGCGATATCCGGCCTTCTGTGTGATATCGATCTTCTGTTTATGGTAAGCGGTCTGCCTTTACCCTTACTAGATCAAATAGGGAAATTCAAAAAAGTACAGGAAAGGAAACCTTATTCAATGACCACTCCTCTTTCTGAATAGATATAGGGTCTCCTATCAATCGACAACTGCTGCAGCTGGTGGAATAAATCTACCCAGAGCTTCCGGTGGTTTTCAGATAGAAACTCCAATTTCTCTTTCTGCTCGTTGGGAGAACTCTTAATGGATTAGTTTCGAGGAGTCGAGGTGAAAGTAGATGGGGACTGGGGAGAATAAAAAACCTCCTTATTGGAATTGGTCTCGTCCGATGCCTGGCCGATGAGGGAGGCTCCAGAAGGAGAAGAAGTGGATGGAGACTCCGAGGGTTAAGGGATAGGTTTGGTCGAGTATTTTATTACCTAAGTACGCCACTATAGCCACTAAAAGGGTCATATCTTGTTGAAGAGGAAGTGAAAGGAGTGATACCTTGCAGAGTAGGTACGGAAGGGGAGGCCTCTTCAGAGGTAGTTAAAACCCTTTATTTCAGGGAGGTAAGATAGGATCTTTCTTTTAGGATAGGACCACATACCCTAATTGAGACCCGGAGGGAGGCTGGATCTACTCTAAAGTAGAGTAGTTGTACTTGTCTTTTTCTTAGAGTGGATTGAGGAAGAAGTGGAACTCAGATGAGAACGTAGTCTTGCTGCATCTCCTGAAGGAGAAGGGGATAACCTATCCAACAAATAAGCTTGATCCTCTAGAGTTAGATCGGCTGGAGTAGCTACTTACCTTACTGGTGTCCGAAGAAGTCTATTGGTACAGATATCATATGATATGTGAAAGCGATTTCCCACTTAAAGACTACTAGTTAAAGTAGAGCCGACTCTAACATTCGACCAGAGAGGTCAGTGTTGGTAAAGCAAAGAATGGAATGTTTGTTCTAAAGAAGAAGGTTGCTTTATTATTCTTTTTAGGAGCAAGCCATAAGGACTCGGTAGATCGCGAGAATGCATGTTCTGAATGTTGCACGGGCTCATCTGCTTCCAACAAAGTGAGTTTCACAGAAGGGAGGTTAGCAAAATCCCAACTCTGAGGAAAGAAAATAAGCTCGACCATGAAAAGGCAAGTCGGGTTTCACCACATATGTGTGGTACCCGGCCCCATGCAAACGTGGACTCCCATGGCTTTCTTGGAAAAAATGTGAGTATCCCTCTCTTTCTATTAGCTCCTGTAGCTATGGGAATTTAGGATAATCTATGTATCTTAAAAGTATCGTTAGAAGACTTATCCTCTATCTTTTATCCCCCAAGATCGGTTTGAACGCCTTTATTGTTATCTACGGATGCTGCGGACGCTAGTTCTCATCCGTTGTTCTCTCTTAACATCCAGTCTTCAAAATCTTGTCTTTGAGAAAGTCCACTAGACTTGGATTTAGGGGGCTCACTTTCCCAATGGATGTTCCAATTACTAAGCTGACTACCTTCCCTTCCCTGGTAGCTCTTCAAGTGAGTTTTCTTTGCCTGCCCTCCATGACTAAAGTGAGTAATGGGATAAGGTTCTCCCTTCCCTCCTAGTAGTTCTGGATCGAGAGATCCAGGGCGTCTTTCTTTCGCTCTATTCCCAAGTCCTGGGCTAAGCTGAGCTTCAAAGTCGGGCTTTCTTCCTAAAGCCAAAGTCCAGCCTCTTCCAAGTGCTTTCCTTTCCTGCATTCCTTCCTAAAGGCAGGACTGGGTGGGTTAAGTTGATCCCTCTTTCCTCTGTACCGAGCTAAAATAAAGAATGATGAAACCTATGGCCAGGCATAAATAAAGGCATTCCTCGGGTGATTTCATGCTTCTGCTTCTTCATGTGGATTCCCTACCCAAAGGGAAGGGGTACGGGACGTAGGGACTCAAGACAAGGCCTTTTTTTCATTCTATCATGCCTATCTATGTGGCTCCCGACTCTAGTTCTGTCATTTGATACTCGATCTGGCTAGACGCCCATCCCTATGGAGGTTCTGTTTAGGATTTCAATCTGAGATTCTATTAAAACAAATAAGACTCTAGGTATAGCGTTGTGTCTGCATCGTATGACTTTATATTTTTAGTACAAGTATGACTTAAAAATACAGTTATTGAGCTTCCCCTACCTACGAGAAGGGGTCTCCCCCTATCAACTATCTTATTCAACAACAGATTCTTTGAAATTCAAAGTCTTAGTTCATAGGTTGCTATAGATAATGAGAAAGGAGAGTAGCCCGGAGTGCAGATTAAGGGAGCACCTGGTGTGCTTCTTTATGAAAGATTCACCGGGCGGAAGTCCAATTGAGTATAGTGTGTGCCACCTGTTTACCGATGGATAAGCGAACCGTACCGAGCCTGCCACTTCCTAACCCAGACTTCCAAATCTATCTGATTAGTTCATGGGATGAATTGGTCCTTTAGGTGGGATTGATCCATGTACCCCTTCTCCCTCGGTTAGTATTCGGATAGTGTTCACACAACCGTCCTTTCTCTTTTCTCTTTTGATTGGTGTTCCCTATACTCCCATTCTCCTTTTGGTGGAATTTTGTCTCACCTCCAATTAGCTTTTGGCCTCTATTCCGGAGGTCGGGCTTTATTTCATAAGCGTAAGCTATATAAAGAGAGTCATTCTATGACTATGAAGGGTAAGCGAAAAAAGGAAGTTCCTTGACCTGATTCTCTATTCAATTCCACAATAAACTCCACAAATTGAATATCTTATATAATATAAGGCTCCATAAAGAAAGGCAAGCAGTAGGCCTGGTTCACCAGGTTCTACCACTGCAGAGCCCAATCATAGTCAAAAGCGGAAAAGAGGGGATTTGCAAGAAAAAGTCGAATAGACTGACCTGCGAGCAAAAGTCTTGGAAGAGTGAGCGCACGGAAGGATATTTCTTTTAATAAAGAAGTCGATTTTCAAACTCACTTAAGACCGTTCGTGATCCCCACTTCACTCCTATTCCATTCCTTTCGACTCGCAATCATAATAGTCGTACAGTCGAATAGTTGAGTTAGATGGGGGATAATGGTCGAACTATCAAAGAGGTCCGCTACCAAAGAATTAGGAGTTATAACATTCATAAAAGAAAGAAAAAACCAATATTAGGAACTTCAACTAAGAAAGAAGAAGAATAAGAAGAATTGCTTAAGTAAGGTAGTCGCTTCTTTTTTTCGGTATACCGCTCTACGAGCAGAGCGAATGAACATAATTTTTTCCGCATTTCACATTGATCGATTTCTTTCTGAACACGTCACTACACTAGCAGTCAGACTCTTTCTTTTGATAGCTATTTTGGGTGCTTTTAAAGCAGGTCAACTTTTCAAACGAAGTACTATTGCTACGGGTATACATGACTTGGCTCTCGAAAAACTGAAACAAAAGATGGAGTCAAAACTAGAGAGACTTTGGAAGCAGTATAGAGATACGAATGGAACTCTACAATTACAATTACCGGAAGGACTCCATTTCAAAGATGTAGTTGAACGTTCCTTTATTATAGAAGAAGATCTCAAAGAAAAATTTCTCGGGCTAAACAGAATCTATTTGGATCTCATTAGGAATGGCACTGACAGTAGCTACTTTGTTTACATTCTGGATACGTATGGCCATATTGTAGGTATGTAGTTAGTACTTTGTGATGGAGGTGCTCACAGTCGCTTGTCAAAGGGCGCTTCACTATGGCAGATTCTACTATGAAAGACCAAACAAAATTAGGTCAGAGGGTGGAATAAAGCGGGGTAAGGGGGAGGGAGGCTCCTCTTACTGATCTTGTTGTAGTAGAATAAGTTATAGGGTCTTTAGACACTCGACTGAAAGGAACGAAGTAACTCGACCAACGGGGGAGAAAGAGACATTCATCTGTATTGTCAGAACAGATCAATGAAGGTATACCGTGCCACCGGGGGTGACGAGAGCGCGTCGTACTATGTGGAGGAATGCAAGATAGCTCTACCCATGCCATCCAGTCGAGCCCCAATCATCAACCCGCACTCAAGAATGCTCATATATAGGAAGCACCCATGTTTTTCTTTGGCTATACAGACAGTAGTTAGTTGCAATTATACGTAAGCCGATTTAGCACATCACATAACCGAAAGAGGTCGAAATTCGTGTAACTCAGGAAATGGGACAAAACCATTTTGGAATGAAGTGGGACTTCCTTCTGTGTGAAAAAACTTCCTTATTCTAGGTTATTTGGTACTACCTTTTTTTGATTGGTACCGTCTTCTCAATGTCCTGAAAGATATCGAGGATTTAGACGGGGATGCCCCATGTAGGCGGTTTGAAAAGATATATATTGATAGTAATAGTGCAGTTGATGATGGCGCAGAGTTAAGTAGTTTTCCTTATCTTAATAGATCGTTGAGAATATTCAATCTATGGTGGGATGGTATCATACAGGATCATGAGATGTAGCGGTATCTCTCCTCACTCTATGGTCTCGATGGGCGGGAGGTTCACCTAACCTACCTACCCACTAATCAATCACGGTGTTCAGCTGACTTGTACTGATAGACCCCTATTGTATTACGGTTTTTCACCGAGGGGGTGGATCAAAGCGATTGCAGCGAAGAACTGATCTGAAACGTAATAGGGTACTTTAGGTGTGTAGATCTGAACTTGGAATGTTAAAAGCAAAATTTTGGGTCAAGGGGCGCCATTGTTGCACCCTTTGAGGCTGTTGGGATAGGGAATATCATTGTAGTGGTCGGGCTCTACTATTGCGATCCCGCTATAGTGGTTATTTTTCCGCTATGGCGGTTCTACTATGACGGACGTTCATCCACTATGGTAAAAGAATGCAAAACAGTAACTCCTCAGGCTAACACTTAGAATTTTTGTCCTCCTTTTTCTTAATCCCTTATGCCTTATCGAGTTCTAATCCCACCCTTGTCTATGTTGCAGGTTGACCAATTCAATGGCTGAGGAATAGGATCATGTGTATGATTATATGAGGTTCCCTGACGATGCTAGTCAGGAGAGGTTCTGAGACATTTGTCGAGTAGGATTTTGTTATGAGAGGGGCTACAAAATGACAGGTGTGGATGGAAAAGCAGTCGCTTTCCATCGCAGGGTTCAGGAGTTTGGTTGGGAATCGTTGCTAGTGGCTCCCCCTCACATGCAGATAGGCTGGGTGCGAGAGTTATATGCTATACCTCCCATCATGCATTGGGATAATCCCAAAACCACCATCTGAATCTGTGGTGTAGATGTTCCAGTGGATTCTCAGACAATCAGTGAGGTGCTAGGAGTTCCTCATGTCTCTAATGAAGCATGCGAGTCCAGGTTTCGGCTTTGGGACATGACTTGGTTGAGGAACACTTTAGTGGATGAGGAGGGCAGAGATCAGGTCTACTGGGCCAATCCTGAGGGCATCACTAGCACTTACTTCTCTGCCGATGCTAGGAGGTGGCTCAACTTAGTGTCTCGGGGGATCCACCTGTCGGGAAATAAGACTGACGTGACTTATGCTTGAGCCTTGCTGATTGCTTATGCTATGCAGGGGATCATCATGAATGTGGGGGAACAAATCATCTCCCAGTGGAAGGAGTTCTACCAGGGTCATAAGAAGGGCCCCTATCTTTCGGGTTTGGTATCTGAGCTATGCAGGTGAGTTGAGGTGCCTGTGGATCATACTGATAGGGAGGTAGAGATGGATGATCCATTCGACCCTCTCCGGGTGAGAGTAGTCTCTTCCAAGAAGAAGAGGAAGGTGGATGAAGCGGGAAGTAGCCAGCCGGTTAAGGATTCTAACAATGGTGATGATGATCACACTCTCGCTCCTTCCCAGCCTCAGCCCTCAATTACTAGCCGCCAGCTGGAAGAGACCTTAGCCGTGGTCTAGAGGTTCATAGAGGGCACCGCCGATGGAGGTACAGTCCAGCCCCCTTCCGCTCAGGAATTTATAGCACTCTGCCGGGAGTTAGATGAGGAGAAGAAGAAGAGATACTCCCGGGATCGCATGTTTGACCGGATGTGGAAGACCAGCAAGGTAATGTTCTCTTGTGTTGCCCCGGGTTAGGAACTTCCCACACTGGAGCCCGAGGACAGGCAGGAGTTCCCCTTTCTGAGCAATGATTAGGCGTAGGACTTCCCCTCTCTTTAATTAAGACTATTACAACTTTTTAGGTTTTGCCCCCGTTTGGGGCTTGTTTTAGACAGTATTTTCCCTTCCTTTTCCTTTTGTTTTAAAGCACGTCGATGCTAGTTTTCAAACATTTTACCTTATAGGCATACTATATTAGAAATATAGATGATTTCCTTGTTTCATATTGCAATTTACAGCTTAACTATTGTGCTTTAAAGCCCCGGGAATGAAATGAAAAACAGGGTAAAATAGGGCAGGCATTCTGCCCCACACCCTTCCGCTATAGCGGTGGCCACTCCTCTATAGCGATATCTCCGTAGATATAAAAATACCTCTATAGAGGGATCATTGTAGCATTGCAATTCCTCTATGGTGGTCCCGACGATAACAGTCCAGAAATTTAAAAAATTTCAACAAGTGTACACATCCCCCTTCCTGGTTATCGTTGTTTGACCCCGTAAATCCAGCCATGGTCTTAAACAACTCCCAAGACCATTTTTGTCAATGCACAGATCAAAACTTAGCACTCAAATATAACCAATTATAAAAGATTCACAGAATAAAATTGTTCTCAACAATACATTCCTGCTATTACACATGAATAACCCCCTTATTCACATGGTTTCCAACTAAGTCCCGGCTGTCCTAAAACCAAAGCTTCCCTACAGTCACAAGTTCCATCCCTTTACCATCTTAACCAATGATAAGACCATTTATGAAAGAAAATACGAAGTTTTAAATCCATACACATAGCATTCCATCACAACCAAAGCATACCAATTCCAATCTATGATGACCTTTAGACACACAATTTCACAGCAAGGTAACTAATAATGTACAAATCAAGTATGTCATACAAGAACTGTAAATTTACTCCCTATCCATCCCATGGATGAAAATTAATCGGTCATCCATGCTTTCCACAGCCTCTCAGGCTAGATAATAATTGGAACCTTCCAGTTCAAACTTCTCTTGCTTGTCTTATCGCAATCAGAGTCCAATGACACCCTTCACTTTGTTGAGATACCAATTGGAATCGAGAGATACTGGACTCAACCCATACAAGCAAGTAAATGAACTGCACGAAAAGGAATAAAAGAAGAGAGATGTTTCCTAGCATGCTTCACAGCTTCCCAAAGATTAGATATGGACGTCAACATACCAATCTGTGGGACTCTACTCGATATTTTGCTCTTATACTGGGAGACCAATAACCTAGGCTCTGATACCATCTGTCATGACCCAACTTACCAGGCTATGCGGGCGCCTACTCTATGCACATAGATAGATGAACCCTTACCACTTGTCTAACAGGTAAATGCAGAAAAAGAAGTAACCCATGAAATAACCTTTCTGATACGCGAAAGCCTTTACAACCTTTTATTCAGGAAACACCTTTATGAAGAATACACTAAAATAGTTTTACAACTTTAAATCACTCTCCCTAGGACCTAGTCTAAAACAGGTAGAAGAGCTACTACATGAATAATACAAGGAAAAGTAAGATGACACAGCTCCCACCATGGAACAAGAGTAGAAGCTGCTAAAGATTGTCGTCGTCCTGTACCTATGAAATATCACCAACGCTGCAACCAGACTATACCAAAAAGGTATAGCAAGAGTAGAATTAGTACAAACACACGTACTGGTAGACATCATCGGTCCACCCAAATCCACTCATACCATCATATAAGAAAATCAGGGAAAGTATGAAATTAACCAATGTAGTTCTAACCTCCAACATTCACCTTTATCTAGACCCAATATCAACACCCGTCTACTTATGGATTCTGTCTTAACCCTTCCTACTCCTTTATCTGCTAACTCCTTCACTCGGGACTCTGTACCCTGGCTCCTAAGAGTTTGCGAGTCACACTAACCTTAGACTTCACAATCCATATTAACCTTATACTTCCCAAGTCACTTCATACTATCCCAACCACCTAGCCCAGACTCGGACTACCACTCTGTTGTTCTAGTCAACCCCTATGGCTATACACCCAGAAATAACCCAGTAACTGCCCATCCAAACTCACTACCCTCATGGTACTACTAACCAGTATTCGGACCTCTCAAGGATCCCTAGACAAATCTCCATATAAAAATACCAGCTAGTCACACAATGCCAGACTCTCAGTCATTCCCCTAGTTTATCAACCATATGTAATCCACTTTATAATCATGATCAACAATCAAAGACAACAATAAACATTTTTGTTCCACATAGCCCGGACCCACCCTGGGATCCCCCTAATAACACCTAAGTGTTAAATATGCAATCCCGGTCTACCCTAAGACCAAACTCATATTTACATAAAATCATCCTACCTCTCATGGACCATATGCAAAATTCACAATTCAAGAATACAACCCGGTCCACTCATGGAACCATCAAAAGAATACAATAATGCAATTAAAATAACCCATACCAGGTATGGTACCCGAGCCAACCATTATAAATTCCTGTACCTGGCGTGGTACCTGAGCCAACCATTAGTAATTTTTGTATCAGGCGTGGTACCCAAGCCAACCGTTAGTATACCCATACCAGGCGTGGTACCCGAGCCAACCATTAGTATACCCATACCAGGCGTGGTACCTAAGCCAACTGAATGTCATAACAAGTTCAATCAATCACAACCAATGAACGTACATACTTGTAAAATCAACAAGCAAACAAAAGAAGTTTATTTCATAAGACTGATTAGCGGAAAACTAGACATTCACAATTCATTTCATAAACATGCAACTCATACACTATTACGAAATAGGTTAGGAGGTTTTTTTGGGAGAAACCCTCATATATTTTCCAACTGATGAGGAGAAGTCTTTTATTAATTTTGCTTTCTAATGCTACTGTCTCCCATCATTCCGCTATGGCAGACGGCCATCCGCTATAGAACTACCACTATAGCAGAATAAATACTGCTATAGCAAAGTGATGTTAGCCTAGACTAACTTTTAAAATTACAAATTTTCCATCACGTCAACCCTTCTTAATACAAAACATATTTCAATCGTTCCCAAAATTTTGTGATAATGTGATTTCTGAAATAACGACGGATCTGGTCGTTACAAAGGATTCATAAGACATATGGGAGAAAGCATCATACCTCACATTATCTTCATTACCATGTTGTGTAATATGAGAACCCTCATACCCTTCATATTTACTATTGGATTCATCATAAGATACTTCTACTCCTTCATGTTCATCATAAGAGCTATAAGCCCCATTAATTTCACATTCATCTTCGAAGTAGTAGTGCTCACCATCATATAAATCATGATCACAATCATAGACTTCATAAGATTCCCGTTCAAAAGATTCTGAGGCTATGGATGACATCCTTCCTTATACCTCCTTTTGTACCTACAAAACTAGCAAACAAGTTAGTAATAAAATTCCTCATGCCATTCTTTATATAAACTCTCAACTCACCTTCTATGGCTTCTTTCCAAAATTGATAGTGTTACTAGCTTCGCTCAATCAATTCAAGGTTATCTATCCTTGTAGAGAAATGAATCCGTGTGA
This sequence comes from Jaltomata sinuosa, assembly GCA_003996215.1. Lineage (NCBI taxonomy): Eukaryota > Viridiplantae > Streptophyta > Magnoliopsida > Solanales > Solanaceae > Jaltomata > Jaltomata sinuosa. The sequence continues at coordinate 73,574 of QJPP01000476.1, read as the reverse complement.
CTCTTCAAAGAATGCTTAAAAGCTAATGGACGGGAGCCAAGAACTTTCAATGGAAATAAGCAAGAAATGTTGAAGAAAAATTGGCACGAAAAAATTAGACTCAAAAAATTAAGTAACAAAAGTAGAAGAAATTACTTGTTGTTGCTTAGTTTGAAGAATCAAAGAGATGATTGATGATTAGAAACTAGTTAAAAAGTAATTAAAGATGTTAATTAGTTTTTAAATAGTGGAGAAATGGAAGAAAAATGAGTGTAGAAAAGAAACCAACCAATTCTAACACTTAGAATTATTTTGGGGTGCTAAACAAGTGCTGGAAATTGCCTGCTCTCTGAATATGGGCGTCACGCGTGTGTCACGCGTGTCTGGCAACTTTCTGTAGGCACTGAGCCATTTATGGAGTACCTGGGGGGCAGCTGGTAGTTGTTGGAGCTGAAATAGGGGAGCGGAAGCTAATGGCTCAACACAGAAGCCGATGGCTGGGCACAGAAGCCGGATTGTCGATGGCTTGCTGATGCGAAATCCACTTTTCTAGTCGTCTCACGCAGAAGCCATTCCTCATCATGGCTCAGATCCATGCTGGAGTTGACTGGATGATACAGGTCCCTTTTGGACAGCTGGCAGCGTCTGATTGGCGCATGTAAAATCTCTTCTTCTTTTTTTTGCTCAATTTTTAGAATTTCTTTTCACTCTTGGACCCACCTTATCTAATTTTGGGACCACAAACACCTTTTTCCTCTTTTTCAATTGAGGTTTTAGATCAAGTGTAACTATTTTGACCTTCTTCCTTAAGAACACCAAGAACACATGAAGAGCATGAAGAACACCAAGAACATTCAAATTTTCAACCCTAACCAATTCTTCACAAAATCACCCCAAAATATAGGAGTAGCTCACCCTCAACCCAGAGAACAAACCCCAATACTTTGTGTGCTCAATCAGAACCTAAATTGAATGACCCACTTTTCAAGTTTATGAAGTTCTTCAAACCTTCAAGTTCACCAAGAACACCAAATTTCCAATACCCTTCAAATAAACTCGAAATCATCTCAATTTTTAGGAGAAGCTTCCTTTTTAGCTAGAGAACAAACCCCAATACTTCTTCTAGCTCGAATCACCCCTAATCTTCAAGACCTATTTTCAAGTCTTCAAACCTTCAAGATCCTTTAATGGTGAAATGTTCTTCCCAACTCCAAATAACTTGAAATCTTGGATTTAGACTAAAAAAACACTAGGGAATGCGAATCTAGTGTCAAAAACAACAAATCAAACCCAAAATAGTTCTTTTCTTTTTTTTTGAATTTATGAACCTAGGACTTAAAGAATTGATAGGAAAACTCTTAAAACCTAAGCTCTGATACCAAAATAATAATGGTCTCAATTGAAAATGATCAAAATCGATATTGAAAACACAAAAACAAATAACACAAATTGAAGATAGAGGGATAGATTAGAAAAAGCGATGAAAATAGAAGAAAAAAAGGCAAATTGAATCCACAATCAACCAAGAAAGAAGAGAACTCGATCAAATACCTTAGAAACCAAATTGAATTCATAAGAATATAACTCGATGATCGATCAAGCAAAGAAGATAACACAAGTAATTTGAGAATTCACCCTAATCACTTGATCTAAGTTAACAATTGGAATTGAACCCAATCACTACCCTAACCTAGAGTCACTAAAATATCAAGTCTATACAAGACAATTAAATCATCAATAATCTGAGTATGAAAATGGCTAAGACAACTATTTATAGTTATTACCTTTACACAAATAGCCTATTACAAAAATAGCCTAAAAGTGACTATTTTTAAAATAACCCACAAGGGCCCTTCTTGATTGCCCAAATGACATTTTGATCGCCCATAGCCTTGGGTATTTGTTGATACATGGCTTCCTCCGAGCTTCAAGCTATCATCCATATATGGAAGCCCCTCCTAACATTACAATATTACAATCAGCTTCTTACTTCTTTCCAGAAAGATTTTCTGCTTCTTAAGATTCCGTTTATGGCTATTATATAATATTAGAACATCATTATCAAAGAGAAAGTAGGAGAGAGCTGGGAACGATCTTGAAGCATGGTAAGATGTTATCATTTTCAATGTGCTCCAAGCTAACCGTGATCGTATCAAAATGTCCCTAAGACTGCTTTCTTTATATTTTGAGGTTGTTGTGAACCAAGTTTCTATCATGATCCTTGGGCTAACCAATGACCTAGCAATATTTTGGAGTTAAGGATAGAGATTCTGGCGATACTTAGATTTTTTTCTACTATATCCATTAGTGAATTTCTGATATGTTTTTGTAGCAAAGAGGATCATGGGAGACATATGAGGACTTAGCTTTTGTGTTTAGAAGGGTTTTTGGTTACTACGATGCCTAGTAGAGGGTTATTCATCCATTTCACATGTGTTGATAAAATTACCTTAAAAGGATGTAGTTTTCCACGGGTTTGTTGGTTATGAAGTGAGCTTCTAAAAGCTCAAAATAGCTTATTGATTTAAGCTTTTATTTGACCTCACATGAGGAGGTAAAGTCTTCTAAGTCTATTAGGTTGGTTTTTAATTTTTCCTTGGGTTGGCATTGATATAGAAAAAAGTAGGGTCATAGCTGGTATTTTGAAATAATGGGAGGTCACAAGTAAAACTACTCTACTTATGACTTGGAGTTGGTAAATGGTGAGTTTTGTGTTGAGGATTTGGTGGCCTTACCTCTATGGTGTTTATTGTGAGTGTTACAAATTATTATAACATTTGGTGTATTTTTTATCAGAGTGTCACAATAGAAGTGTGGTAATGGATGTCTCAAGTTGTAGGTCCATCAGCATGGGTAGTTTAGACAAGTTTTAGGTAAAGGAGTGAACTTTGACTATAGATATTCAAACTTAAACGGATAGCCTTGTGAGACTTGATATTCTTGGAATCTAATGGAGTTCTTTATTGTTTGGAGTTTAGTCACTTTTAGTACGACAAAATTGGACATAAAAGTTTGAAGGTGAGGAGTTGTGCGTGTTGGAGAAGAGTGTTGACAGTGGAGGCTAATGGAAAAATAATGGATTTAGAAGGTGCTTCAAAAATGAAGGGTTGTATTATGTTCCTAGAGTGAATAGTTTGACTTGGTTAGGTATGGAAAAGGCTTACATATTATGATTTTCTACTCATTCGGGCTTAACAAAAAGGTATCATGGCTTGAAGCAATAATGTGGGTGGTATGACTCTGAGGATACCTACACCTAGAAGAAGTGAGGATGTATTCTATGGACTTTATAGGGAGATAACATAGGTTTGAGGAAATTTTGATGATTTTGGGTCATTGTGATATTTTAACCGAGCATGCCCTTTTATTTTGGCCCAATTGTATCAAAACTTTAGAAAGGTCAACCATAATATACATCCACGAAGTGGTCCATTTACATGGTATGCCTAGTTTCCTCATTAATGACAAAAGCAATTAGTGTACATCTCCTTCTCACTATCAGTATAGTAAAGAGTTGTGTGCTTGAGTAGAGTTTGGTATGACATTTCATGCATAGATGGATGGTCAGTTAGAGCAGATAATCCAGGTTTTTGAGAATATATTTTAGGTATGCGTTAGGAATTTTGAGTGGTCATCGGGACTAGTTCTTATAAATTGTAGAGGTTGCCCGAGGTAAGGGTTATCATTTCAGCATTCAAGAAGACCTATTTGAGGCCATGTATGATAAGAGATGTCATTCACTAGTGGCTTATTTCAATGCTTTTGGGTTCAGTTCATGATGTGTAAACTAGTTGAGATTTTTTTATGAGCTCAAGTTTATTCAGAATTGGGTTCTCATAGTTTAGGGTAAATATAAGATTTGTGCTAAATGGAGGATTTGTGACTTAAACTCATAGTTGGTCAGGGAGTTTGTGGAAAGGTATTGCCTACAAAGGATGTTTTGAGTGTTATAAAGGAGGGCAGGCTCAACCCAAGGTTTATTTGCTCAGTTATAGTTTTGCAGCATACAGGTGAGGAGGTAGGTGATTTGGCTTTGCCTCCAGGTTTATCAGATATTCATCTGGATTTTTAGGTTTAATGTTGGAATGAGATTATTTTGATGGTTCTCTTGTGTCTCAAAGAGTTCCAGTGTAGTTAAATCTGTGTAAGGCTTTTTATGGATCTCGTAACCTTTTTTTGATAGACAGGATCTAAGATCATGAGTTCAACACTTGTGGAGTACAATGAAGATATCTTCCAATAGAGGAAGCTACTTGGGAGGTTGAGACAGACATTCATAGTAGATATCCTTTTCTTTCGACAGTTTTAGTTTCCTTTTTCCCCTTTATGTTCGAGAATGAACGTGTCCTTTAACGGTGGATGATCTAATGACTCTCATAGTTGTTTTATGATTTTTTGCATATTTTGACTATTTTACCCTTTCTGTAGCTTTGGTAAGGTTACTTTGGTCTACGGAAATGACTGGCATGATTTCTGAGATGGTTGGATAAAATTTGGATAAGTTTTTCATTTTGAGAGGTTGAAAAGTTGATATGATTGACCAAAGTCAACATTTATAGAACATGAGCTCAGAATGAAATTCTGACAATTCTATTAACTTTGTAAGTTGATTTTTAGGTTAGTTGGATCCTTGGTTTGGGTCCCAAAGTATTTGAATGAGTTTTGAGCCATTAGATGAAAGTTCAAAAATTTAGAACTTAAGAGTTGATTTTGGTCTACATTACCTCGGTTTGGTTTTTTGATAGTTCAAATAGGTCTAGAATGTCATTTCTTGTCTAGTAGCATATTTAATTTGTCTTCACGGTGTTATGAATAAATCTCGAGGTCCACTTAGGAATTTGAAGTTTGTTTGAAATTGCTTGCTTTTCAATTGCTAGTGCAGGTCCAATCCCTCTTCTTGTTTGCGAAGGGACTCTTGGGATTGCGAAGAGCAATAGGATCTGGTCATTACGATCGTGAAGAGGATTCTCAATAGCTCTAGGTCAGTGTAATTTTGTTCTTTGCATTCACATAGAAATTCTAATCATGATGAGTCAATCTAGGTTAGCCTTGTGATTACGAGGGACCTACCATGATCACGAAGAAGAATTTTACCTTGACAGTTTTAAATTCCCAATTACGAACATAAACACTATAACTTAATTTTTGGAGATTTGGTCCATTCAAAAGATTTTTTTCAATATGAGCATGATTCTTAACTATTATTTATGCATTCTCCGATACTTTATTGATGATTTCGCCTTTAAATCACTGTTTTAAATTGGGAAAGAGATTTTTGGGCTAAATTTAGAAATTAAATTTTGATGATTTGAAGGTCAATTTAAACTCGGGTTTTTAATAAAATTTCTTATTTGAGTTTCTTATATTATGGGTAATAGGACTTTCAAATAAAATTCTAGAGCTCATTTCTTCAACTCTGATCATCCAAGAGCTTGGACGTGGAGTTATCCTTGGTCCGTGATCATTCCTTGACTTCTATTGGTAATTTTTGCCTTGAATTCCATAATTCTCCCTTTTTATTACCCTTGATGAATAGGACCTCGGGGCTGATTTGGGCCACGAAATGAGTCTCGTTCATGCTCAACTTTTGGGCATGGAATCCTAATCTAGTTGTGAATGTAATTATGAATTTTGCCTTCTATTTTGTTGTGCGGGACCCGAGGGTCATTTTTTGACCCAATTTTCAGCCCGAATTTATGTATAGTAATATGAGTGTCATTCTTCTCATCTTGGCACGTGGATTATGTTTGTGATAGCGTGGTAGATTTCTGAGGCTATTCGAACGGGGAAGGCATACGAATGATGGTTTGTGTTTATGGTTTTGCCCGAGGTAGGTTACAGTTTACTTTCCTAGGTTGAGTTAGTTAGATTTTATATCATATACGAGGTAGGTTACAATTTACTTTCCTAGACTGAGTTAGTTAGATTTTATATCTTATATGTTACTGGAACGTTAGGTTTGATCTTAGGGTAGTATTAGTCTTAAATCTTGTGACTTGTAATAAATTGGCCATTGCGAATATTAGATTAAGACTATTACTGTTATCCTTAGTCTAGGAGGTCGTAGTATTGTTATGGCTAACATAGAATCCTTAGTATGCTTTTAGGAGGTTTTAGAGGTAGAGTAGATGCTTTTAGTTATTTTCATAGTTATTTTTTGTTATTTTTGCCTTATTGCCAGTTGTGTGTGTAACTGCGGGCCCGAGGCCATAACTTGGATTTGGGTGGAATTTCCAGGTCAGTTCTCTTGGTTGGAGGGTGTTTTACCCTGTTTTGCCTTGTTGCGTGCTATATATTGTGAATGTGGAAATTTCATGCTCATATTGCATTCACATGCCTAGCGGTATAGAAAGAAAAGGTTTATGAGGCTTTTTGTTGAAAACTTGAGATTTACTATGGTTATCATAATATTTGGATCTTAAAGGGATTATCTTGGGCTTTACTACTGATTTTGGAAAGGAAAGAAAAAGAACTTTATTTATGCCGTTCAAGGGATGTTTTCGGACCTTTTCTCCATTTAATTGTCTATTGATGAGTCCAATGATCAATTTTGGGTGCCCCGATATATTATTCCAGGTTTTACTTTCTATGCATATGTTGATGAGTCCGATGTTCAATTCTGAGTCCCCGATGCGTTATTCTGGATTTTACTTATATATATATATATATATATTCATGCATCACATCATCCCTCATTGCATTGCATTATGCTTGAGTATACTTGGGTTGTTGGTTGCCTTGGATTCGCTTTTGGTCATTACTTTCTTCTCTGTTAGCCCGGTTAGTTCTATTTTTATTTATATAACTAGAGTTAGGTGGATCCCTATAGTTAGCTTACTTTTCTGTAATTTAGATTATATATTATCTTTCTGCGCTCGGTCGGCCTATGATTCTTACTGGGTACCCATTGTTTTGGTACTCATACTACACTCTTCATTTTTTTCTAATGCAGCACCTAGTATGAGCCACCCTCGTTGATCCTCCGATCGTCCGAGGCTAGCTATTGTTCAGATCGTGGTGGGCTCCCGACATTTTGGAGACTTTTACTGCTTTTCTTCTACTTTTTTGTATATATTTTATATTTTGGATAGACAAAGTTTGTTGCATAGCTACTCCGTACTTTAGATACTCTTGTACCGGTGACACCAGGTCTGGGTTAGTTCTTGTGTATATTTTTTTCTTCTTGGTCACTTTAGGGCCATTTATGTATATTTAGTATGGTTGGTATATATCTATGATATTGGCCCTATTTACTTTATATATACTTTCAGCTTTAGTTATTTAAACTTCTATATTTATCTTCCATATTATTCGGTTGGCTTGCCTACTGGGGGTTATGTAGGCGCCATCATGGCCCAGTTTCAGGTCGTAACACTTTCGACCAAATATGTAATGACCTTCCAGTCATTCCTATATTTTTTCTTTCTTTGTACTATTAGAACTTTCCTGTAGCGGCTCCAAGTAATTTATAACTTTCTAGGACCGGTGGTTCAGTGCCCGAGCCGTTAATTAGGTCGTTATGGCCATTTCCCTATTTTAGAGCTTTAACTTAGGAAATCATTGACTTCAGTCAACATTCTTCGTGAACATGCTCGGAATCGAATTCCGACAGTTGTGCTAGCTCTAGAGCATGGACCTTGGCCTAGTTGGACCTATGTCCAGGGTCTAGGAGCTTTCGGTTTGGGTTTATCTTGCCTTCTGTATTTTTTGGCCAGATGAACATGGAAGTTTGACTTTAGTCAACATTCATAATAGATGGCCTCCGATTGAAATTTCGTCAGCGTTGTTAGCTCTGGAATATTGACTTTGGGCTAGAGGGATCTTAAGTTCAAGTGTCGAGGCTTCTGGACTCGCTTGTGGCCTTTAGGTTCCATTTTGGTTAAGGTTGGCTAGTTGGGCGTTGGGTCCACTTTTCACTGAAACAATCTCCATTAGGAGTTTTATTGATTTTGTTGAGTCCAGAATAACATTTTTAGTAGAGTAGCATAATTGGTTTGTATTCACGGGACCCCAGATGCATTCCCAAGGGTCCATCCAAGACCTTTTATGTGGTTGTGCTTGAAGCTGGTTGCTATTATCTTCTGGTATAGCGCAACGACTGGTGCCTTGGATGCACCTGCGCTACCGCACATGCGCCTTGGGTGCCACACCTATGGTGCCTGATGGATTTGGAAGAGGGTGCACCTATGCCTCGTCGCCCGCTATGGTGATGACGCCCCTGCGGCACCTGGGTCGCGCCCGTGCCTAAATGGTTGGCAGCCTACTTAAATTCCATCTTCTCCAATTTAATTCCAAACTCACCCAAACTCATTTTCCTCTATATCCCTTGAGATCTACAGCTCCTTTACCAGTTCTAATAGATTCTAAAGTGCTGGGGTGATCATCTCTTGTCTGTTATTGTTTCCTTGTCGTAAATTGGTAAGTTTTCTTGTTTAATTCCATTAACTTTCCTTTAAATTCCCTCTTTGATTCTTGTGGTTCTAAGGGCTTTTTTTAGCCCTTCTGTTGCTCAATTTCTACTCAATTTATGAGCATGTGCTGCTGGCAATGTTGAGACCATTTATAGTACTTCTATTTCTAGTTTTGGATTGTGGGGCCCACTAGCCTACTTTTGACCTAGATTTTGACCCGGCTAGATTACTTGCACTATGGGTATCATTAGCTTCATATTTATGATTAGAGTATTGTTTTGATAGTTTGTTCACAATTTGGGGCTTCTCGGAGCAGTCTGGGCTTGGACGACGTCCTTTTAGCAGCTTGTCATTGAATGCCAAGTACGTTAAATCTTCCCTACCTTACTCTTGCGGCCCTTTGTGTCCTATAATATGCCTTTTGACCATAAATGGTGGGATATTTGGTAAATTTCTACGAGTCCCAGACATTTGATTGTGATATTAGGCTGGTTATCTATGATGTAGAACAGATTGAGCTTGTGCAGGGCCGATAGGTTGATTTTGAGTTGTTGGGCTATTGATTGTGTTTGGTCATATCATTATCATACAAAGAGTTTTCTACATTTATTTTCTACTATTATGAAAACAGCCTCTCTACCTCACCTCTGAGGTAGTGGTACGGACTGCGTACACTCTACCCTCCCTAGACCCCACGTTGTGGGAATACACTAGGTATGTTGTTGTTGTTGTTGTATTTACTACTATTATGGCTGCGAGCCTAACTATCACCGTTTTTCTAAACTTTTCATGGCCCGAGGGCCAATTTTCAGTATAAATGGTTCTAAATGAATTTGAAACTGGTTTTATGGATTTTCTTGAGATAAAAAAGATTAAATGATGATTTTATCACAAGGTTTCACACTGGTACTAAACTCGGCTAAGATGTAGTGCTAGACATATTTTACCACTAATTTTGAGACAATACTAGACTCAGCCAAGTTGAGCGCTAGACTAGTTCATACTACTGATTTAGACCCGAATAGACTATGGGCACTCACTTTGAGAATTTGAGTACTGATTTAGACCCGAATACACTCAGGGCAGTTAGATTTGAGATTCTAAGAGTTTTTATATGGTCGCATGGACCTTGTCGATCTGGACCAGTTGTTTTTCCTTCTTTCCTTATTTTTTGAGGTTATTGTTATACCACCATATTTCTTAAACTCTCTGTATATATTGTGATACAAGGATCCAAGTTCGTTCTCTACTCTTTCACCTGTGTTCTGTGATATATATATCTTATGTGGCTAGCAGAGTATGCTTGTATTTCCTTGTCTTCTATCTTTTGATTTCCTTGTCTTCTATCTTTTGCTAGTTTCCGAGTGCCTTCCCATGTTTGTTTTTGTGACTACTTCTTTTCTATTTACTATTTACTGCTTTTATATCCTATATGCGCTCAGTCGGCCTATGATGCCTACTGGGTACCCATTGCTTTGCAATTGGTGATCATACTATACTCTTGCATCTTCATAGTGTAGATCCTAGTGTGAGCTATCACTATTAATCGCATGGATACTCGTGCATCTTTTGGATATCCGAGACTAAGGTAAGCTCCCGAGGACTGGGGCTTGACGATCATATCTTTGGGCATTGTTTACTCTTTTGTTATCTAGAGACAGTTGTATATTCTATTTTGTACCTTCTAGTACTCTTTATATTTTTAGTAATGGCTCTTGTACTTTCGATACCAGGTCGTGGGATGGCGTAGTTTCTTTATATATATTTTTAAGTTGCTTTTCTTTTGCATTGATTTCTCTATCTACTTCTCCATATTGTTCTTATTTTGTATGCTTGATTAGGTACTAGCCCATTACTAACAGTTTCGAGCTATGGAGATTGGTTTGCCTATAGGAGGTTGTAGGTGCCACCATGACCTGAGAAATTGAGTCGTGACAGCTTGGTATCATAGCCTAGGTTCACCAGTGTTGTTGGTACAAGAGCAAGTGTCTATGTAGAGTCTCACAGATCGGTACAATGACGTCTGTATCTTATCTGTGGGAGGCTACAGGGCATTATTAGGAAAGGTTCCCTATTTTTGTCTCCTTATCATGCAATCTCGACTTTATTGACTTCTAAACTTCATTACTTTATTCCTTCTCAGATGACTAGGATGAGTACGACAGCGGATGGCGATAACAATTTTGTGCCTATTGCTACAGTGCTTCCTTTAGTGCCAGGATTTAAGATTGAGAGCTTACTGCATTAGCTAGGGGGTTTGGGGCTAGCCCAACCTCTGGTGGGACTTACAGCTACCCTAGTTCTTCAGGACACCATAGTTAGGACCCCGGGTTGCTCAGAAGGTGTATCAGTATCACAGGTCTGGGCAGTACCCGATTCTTTGACCAGTGCTACGACTAAGTTTGGGGTTACAGATCTCAAACAGGGTTTTATGTCAGTTTTGGAGTACGAGGCAAGGTTTTACAAGGTAACCAGGCATACTACTAGGACTGTGCCTACTGAGTTTGAGTGAGTTCAGGGTTTTGTTGGAGGATTGATTTCACCACTCCATTTGGTGACAAAGCACTTGGAGACGCTTGGGACTACCTTTCTTCAGGTGGTTGATCATGTTTGGGCTATAGAGGGGCTGTGTCATGAAGCATATAGAGATATTGGTAAGTGGCATCATTGTCAGGGAAATTTTCATGGTTCTCAGACTCGAGATAAGGGATTCTCTAGTAGAGATCAGTTTCATTATTTTTTGTCTAGTAGGCCAGTCTCAGTGGCTTCACAAGATTTAGAGGGTGGTTATACAGAGCATATTGAGCAAGTTATACATGGTGCAGGTAAGGTTTTTAGAGGTTCACATTCAGGGTGTGTAGGCCATGGTGGCCAGACAGGTTCAGTGTGATCTTCACATTGAACTTCATCTGGTACGAGTTGCTTTCACTGCCGTGAGTTTGGTAACTTTGCTAGAGATTTCCCCATGATCATGCATTCAAATTAGTAGGGTTTGCAGGCTTTTTCTCCCAGGGCTCTAGTGCTGCCAGCTAGAGGTGGTGTGCAGGGTAGTAGGGGTGGTCCCCAGATAGTTAGAGGTGACTTTCAGCTAGGAAATTCAGGTCATTTTGAGTCAACAGGCATTGTGCGTCAGAGCAGGGCATCTATGGATTGCTATGGTTGTGGAGTAATTGGCCACTTTTATAGAGAATGTCCCCGATATCGGATGATTGATCCATTAGCATCGACTACTCAGTCAAGATATAGGCACAGACAGTTTGAGGCCCATCTTGGTGGGCCAGAGGTGGAGGTTCCAGATATCATTGCTATAGGTACGGTCTTTATCGTCATCAACTAGTTTTGGTATTGCTTGATTTGGGGGTCTACCTTTTTTATTAAAATATATATATATATTTATATATTTGCTTACCTTTTTCTTGTCTGGATGTACTATTTGAGTTGTAGTGCTTATACTTGTGATTACTCTAGAGAAGGATTTTTTTTAGTGGTGGATGGGGTGTGTCAAGTTTTAAAGGTGACTAGCTGGGGTTATGACTCGTGGGTAGGCCTTGTTACCTTAATTTATGGTCTTTGCTGTGATTCGAGAGTTTGTTTGAGTATCTCTACTTCTAGCAGTCTCGGGTGGTTATTTCCATGGACGTTATCTAGTGTATGCTTGGAACTTTCCAGTTTGTGTAGTGCAGTACCAGTAGCTATGTGCCAGAGGGTGTTGTTTTTTCTTGAGAAGCATGGTGTTAGGCAAGCAAGTGTGTATCAGATGGTTTGGCTATTCTCGAGAGGTTAGAGTCGACCCTCTTTACTTTATCGGTTTAGGTGGTTAGTAGGTATCAGTGTTATTTTCTCAATTTCTCCTCCTTTTCCAGTCTGGTTGAGTTTAAGATATAGCATTATTGTTGAGTTAGGCACTTGACCTATTCTTTTACCAACCATATCAAATGATTCCAGCAGAGATGTGGGAGCTAAAGGAACTACTCCAAGATCTGGTGAGAAAGAGGTTGTCAGGTCCAGTGTATCTTTGGAAAAGGTCCCATTTGGATTGTGAAAGAAGAGGGGTGACTCATTGCATATATGCGTGGGTTAATGGTAGCTGGCTAAGATGACGACTGAGATTATGCCTTGGTGTTGTACATTGAGGACTCGTTCGACCGACTACAGAGTTCAGTGGCATTTTCCCAACATGAATTTGTGGTTATGTTCCCTCTAGTAAGGATCATGGTGGTGGGCATTCCCAGGGCTACCTTTAGGGCTTATTGCAGCCATTATAATTTTCCTTGTTGTATCCTTTAGTTGACCCAAGCATTAGCAGCATTTACGGATTGGGCGAGCCGTGTAACTATAGCCTAGTTGGCTTCAACTCTTATAGTGTTCATTTTTGACATATAAGTCTATTCGAGGATTTGACAGAAGCTTGATCGGTAGTTGGAGTTGGGTTTCAGATTCATGGGCTAGCAGGTTACTTTGGAAGGTTAGTAAAAGGTTCTCTTCTGTTATGGCAACCTTGATCCAGAAGGCGGTGAGTATGGATAGCTTGGCTTCTCTCTTAGTTTCAGAGTGGCCGTTAGCCTTGGATATCCAGTCCTTGGCAAACAATTTGGTTAGGCTTGACTCGCCAAATCCTAGTAGAGTCTTGACAGTGTTAAGGTCTATTCTACCTTGGTTGGTCAGATCCAGCGGCATTAGTTCAAGGATCAGCGGTTGTGTGATATACGTGATTAGGTTGTACGGGTTGAGGCCAGCAGGGATACTTTAGATTCTGATGGTACTTTGAGATTTAATGGTCGCCTTGTGTTCTGAGAGTTGGGGATTTGATTCAGTTTATTTTCTGAGAGGTTTTCCATTTGCATGGGATTCTAGCATTGATTAGGATCTGCCAGTAGTAGGCCAGAAGTTTTTGTATGTTGAATGCTTTTTGAGTAGATGGTTTTTGTACTGGTACAGTAGAGTGGATATTTTGATCCAAAGGGTGGTGAATTGAGAGATTATGAGTTTTTCAATGGCTAAGCAGCTATCTTGGACTCTAGGCATCTTTTACATTGCCTACAGGTTGGTTTGACTTGGTATTCACAGCATGATGAATTTCTTTCTCAGTGGCGAGGCTAGTAAGGTGACCATAAATCCGTATTGTGTTTTGAGGATTCGGAGCAGCAACGGTATTCTTAGAATATGGAGTTAGTTGATGGCTACAGACTTTGTGGTAAGCTTACTACACCTCTTGCAGAGATTGGGTTTTGTTTAGGTCTTCTTAGGAAGGTTGCCCTAGTTCCTTCAGTTTCAGCTAATATAGACTTTGCACAGTTCAGAGAGGGTGGTTTTGTTCTACAGTTGGGAGATTCTCAATCGACACAAAGTGTTCATCCATGTCATTCCCAACCCTGGTATGAAAATTAAAATTGAGCTCTGATGGTTGGTTTAGTTAGGTTTAGGTATCGAGGTTGATCTTAGCATAGGTATCCGTCCATAGGTTGATGGTCAGTCGAGGCAGATTACTCACGTTCTCAAGGGTATGCTACGAGTTTGTATTTTGGGTGTCAGAGGCCCATGGACTATAGCTTGGCTTAGATTGAGTTTGAGTATAAAGGTGAACTCATTCAGGGTTGAGTGTAGCGGGAGCTATAGATCTCTGATTGGTTAGTTGATGTTTTGAGGGTGGCTCGAGTGTGTGACCTTTGTGCGGCTTCATGGTTAAGCTGCAGATGATTCGTGATAGACATGGGGGTTTTAGGGATCAAAGGATTCATAAGTTAGAAGGATGGGTGATGGTTTTTTGGGTGCACATTGTTGTGATATCAAGATTTTTAGTTCTGTGTGTTGATCACCTTGGGTCTCTTGGTATATGTGTTGTGTCGGTGCATTCTAGTTGAGTTTCTTGAGGTTTAGTTCAGTTGATTGACTTTTGAGATTTTGAGATTTTAAGTTGGAGGTTGTTGTCTAGTTTAGTTGGTAAGGGGGTTGGGTTTTTTTTCCACCTTGGTATAGCTCCATGGGGTGTTGTCTGGTCGAGAAGGCTACCCCAGAGGCCGAGAGCAGTATATGGGCTTAATATCCGCAGTTGTTGAGCCTTCAGATGTTCCCTTCTTCTTGACTTTCGCAGATGAAAGTCCTCTTTAAAAGTGGATGATGTAATGATCATTCTCGAATTTTTGCTTTATTTGTACTATTAGACTTTCTTGTAGCGTCCCCAAGTAATTTATTACTTGCTGGGACTAGTGGTTCAGTACCTAAGTAGTTTGTTAGATCGTTATGGCCATTTTCCTATTTTAGAGCTTCAACTTAGGAAATCATTAACTTCTATCAACATTCTTAGCAAATGTGCTTCGAATCAAATTTTGACAGATTCACTAGCTCCGGAGTGTGGACTTTGGTCTAGTTGGACCCTTGGCCGAGGTCTAGGAGCTTTTGGTTTGGGTTTATCTTGCCTTATATGTTTTCTGGCCAGTTGAAAGTGGAAGTTTGCCTTTGGTCAACACTCGGAGAAGACGGATTTGGATTGAAATTTTGTCGGTGTTGTTAGCTCCAGAATGTTGACTTTAGGCTAGAGGGACCTTTGGTTCGGGTCCCGAGGCTTTCTGACTTGTTTGTGGCCTTTAGGTTCCATTTTGGTTAAGGTTGCCTAATTAGGCATGGGGCCTATTTTTCTCCTAAATAATCTCTGTTAGGAGTTTCATTAATTCCATTGAGTGCGGAATGCTCTTTTTAGTTGAGTAGCATAGTTCATTTGCATTTGCGAGACCCCACATCCTTTCTCGAGGGTCCATCCGTGACCTTTTTGTGGTTGCGGTTGCAGCTGGTTGCTGATGTCTTCTGGTATGGCGCAGTGGCAGGTGCTTTGGCCACACCTGTGCTACCGCACCTGCGGTGTCAGGTGTCTTTGGCATAAGGTGCGCCTGCGCCTCATAGCCTGCTGTGGCGATGGCGCCCCTGCGGTGCCTGGGCCGCGCCTGTGCCTAAATGGCTGGCAGCCTATTAAAATGCCATATTCTCTAATTTCATTCCAAACTCACCCAAAGTAGATTTCCTCCATATCCCTTGAGCTCCAAATCTCCTTTACCAGTTTTGATCCATTCTAAAGTTTTGGGATGATCATTTTCTTATCGTAAATAGGTAAGTTTTCTATTTTAATTCCGTTAACTTTCCTTTAAATTTCCTCCTTGATTCTTGTGGTTCTAAGGGCTATTTTGAGCCCTTCTGTTGCTCAATTTCCACTCAATTTATGAGCATGTGCTCCTGGCATTATTGGGAGCATTTTTAGTACTTTTGTTTCTCGTTTTAGGTTGCGGTGCCCACGGGCCTGCTTTTGACTCAGATTTTGACTAGGCTAGATTACTAGCACTATGGGTATTGTAGCTTCGTATTGATGAGTAGATTATTGTTTTGATAGTTTATTCGTAATTCAGGGCTTGTCAGAGCAGTTTGGGCTTGGACGACATCTTTCTAGTAGTTTCTCATCGGACGCCAAGTAGGTTACGACTTCCCTACCTTAGACTTTGCATATATAGGCTATAATTGTACTATATAGCATCTTTGGGTTGGGTTTACTAGGTTGGCACCTTAGACCTTGTTCGCTTTCTTTTCGTCCATCTTATTTCATATGTTCGTTTTAGTATTCGATTTAGTTTGGTAGTATTACCCTTGCGTCCCTGTGTAGCTATGCCTTTAGACCATAGATGGTGGAATATTTGGGAAATGTCTACTAGTCCCGGACATTAGACTGTGATATTAGGCTGGTTATATATGTTATAGAGCAGATTGAGCCTGTGCAGGACTGATAGGTTGATTATGAGCTATTGGGCTATTGATTGTGTTTGGGCATATCATTATCATAAAAAGAGTTTTCTGCATTTATTTACTACTATTATGGTTGCAAGCCTAACTATCACCATTTTTTTAAACTTTGCATGGTCCGAGGACCCATTTTCAGTATAAATGGTTGTAAATGGATTTGAAACTAGATTTATGGATTTTCTTGAGAAAAAGAGTTTAAATGATGATTTTATCACTGGGTTTCACACTGATACTAGACTCAGCTGAGCCATAGCGCTAGAAATATTTTACCACTAATTTTGAGATGATACTAGACTCAATCGAGCCTAGTGCTAGACTTTTTTTACTACTAATTTAGACCCAGATAGACTTTGGGCACTCACTTTGAGATTGTGATTTCTTATTTAGACCCGGATACACTCAGGGAAGTTATATTTGAGATTTCGAGATTTAGTATGTGGTTGCGTAGACCTCCATGGACCTTGAAGATCTGGACCAGGGGCTAGAAGTTGCGACTGCCGGAGGAGGGGTATACAGTGTATTAGGATTATGCAAGGGACTCCTTCCACGAATCCTACCTAATGGGTCTGGTAGGGGTTTCTTCTAGTGCGGTGAGTTTGGGCACTTTTCTAGAGATTGCCCCATGATCACTCATTCTAGTCAGTAGGGTTAGCAGGCTTTATCTCCCAGTGCTTTAGTTCCACCGGCTAGAGGTGGTGTGGAGGGTAGTAGGGGTGGCCCCAGATGGTTAGAGGTGTCTTTCAGCTACGCAATTCAGGTATCCATTCTGAGTCGATAAGTTCCATGCGTTAGAGAAGGGAAACTCTGGGTTACTGTGGTTGTGGAGTGATTGGCAACTTTTATATAGATTTTCCCAAATATGGAATGATTGATCCTTCATCATCGAGTACTCAGTCCAGAGATAAGCACAGACATGTTGAGGCCCCTTTTTGTGGGCCAGAAGTTGAGGTTCCATATATCATTGCTATAGGTATGGTCTTTGTCGTCATCAACTATTTTTGGTATTGCTTGCTTTTGGGGTCTACCCTTTTTGCTTATATATTTATATATATATATATATATATATATCCCTGTTTCTTGTCTGGATGTACTATTTGAGTTTGTAGTGCATATGCGTGTGATTACTTTGTAGAAGGATTTTTTTAGTAGTGGATAGGGTGTGTCAACTTTGGGAGGTGACTATCTGGGGTTATGACTCATGGGTAGGCCTTGTTAGCTTAATTTCTTGTCTTCGCTATGATTTGGGAGTTGGTTTGAGTATCTCAACCTCTAGCAGTCTTGGCTGGTTATTGACATGGTTGTTATTTAGTGTATGCTTGGAATATTCTAGTTAGTGTAGTGTGATACTGGTAGCTATGTGCTAGGGGGAGTTGTTTTGTCTTAAGGAGCATGGTGTTGGGCAATCAAGTGGGTATCAGATGGTTTTACTTTTCTCAGGAGGTTAGAGTTGACCCTCTTCACTTTATCAGTTTAGGTGGTTAGCAGGTATTCATGTTATTTTCTCCATTCTCTTCCATTTCTAGTCTGATTGAGTTTTAGCTGTAGCATTGTGGTTGAGTTGGGCACTCAGCCTATTCTTTTACCCGATGTATCAAGTGATACCATCAGAGATGTGGGAGCTAAGGGAACTGCTCAAAGATCTGCTGAGAAAGTGGTTTTCAGGTCCAGTGTATCTTTGGAAAGGGTCCCATTTGGGTTGCGAAAGGAGGGAGATGACTTCTTGCATATATGTGTGGGTTACTGATAGCTAGTTGAGATGACGACTGAAATTATGACTTGGTGTTGTACATTAAGGACTCGTTCGCCCGAATATAAAGTGCAGTGGAATTTTCCCAAGATGAATTTGAGGTCACGTTCCCTCTAGTAAGCATTAAGGTGGTGGGCATTCCCCGGGCTGCCTTTAGGCCTTGTTGTAGCCGTTATAAGTTTCCTTGTTGAATCCTTTGGTTGACCCAGGACTTAGCAACATTTATGGATTGGGCAAGCCGTGTATCCAGAGCCTATTTAGCTTCAGCTCATATAGTGTTCATTGGTGACATATGAGTCTACTCGAGGATTCGACAAAATCTTAATCGGTAATTAGAGTTGGGTTTCAGAGTCATGGGTTAGAATGTTACTTTAGAAGGCTAGTGGAAGGTTCTCTTCGGTCGCAGCATCCTTGAGCTGGAAAGCGGTCAGTATGGACAGCTTGGCTTCTCTCTTAGTTTTAGAGCGGGCGTTAGCCTTGGACATCCAATCCTTGGGTAACCATTTGGTTAGGCTTGAATTGCCAGATCCAAGGAGAGTCTTGCTAGTGTTGAGGTCCATTCTACCTTGGTTGGTTATATTCAGCAACGTCAGTTCGAGGATCAGTGATTGCGTGATATTCGTGATTAGGTTGTATGAATTGAGGCCAGCAGTGCTACTTTAGATTCTGATGGTACTTTGAGATTTGATGGTCACTTTGTGTTCTAAGAGTTGGGGATTTGATTCAATTGATTCTTCGAGAGGTTTTCCATTTGCATTGGATTCCTGTGTCGATTAGGCTCTGCCAGTGGTGGGCCTGAATTTTTGGTATGTTGAATGCTTTTGGAGTTGATGGTTTGTGTACTGGTATAGTAGAGTGGATCTTTTGACCTAGAGGGTGGTGAGTTGAGAGATTATGAGTTTTTGAATGACTAAGGGGCGACCTTGGACTCTAGGCATCTTTTCTATTGCCTACAGTTTGGTTTGACTTGGTATTCGCAGCATGATGCACTTCTTTCTAGTTGGTAAGTCTAGTAAGATGACCATAAATCTGGATTGTGTTTTGAGGATTCGGAGTAGCAACGGTATTCCTAGAATATGGAGTTAGTTGATGGCTATAGACTTCATGGTATGGCTACCATACCCCTTGCTGAGATTGAGTTTTGTTTTGGTCTTCTTGGGCGGGTTGCCCTAGTTCCTTCACTTTTAGCCAATGCATACTTGGCACAGTTCAATGAGTGTGGTTTTGATCTACAGTTGGGAGATTCTCTGTCGACACAGGGTGTTCATCCATGTCATTCCTGACCCTGGTGTGCAAATTTCAATTAAGCTTTGATGGTTGGTTCAGTTAGGTTTAGGTATCGAGGTTTATCTTAGCATAGATATTCGTCTATTGGTTAATGTTCAGCTAAGGTAGATTACTCTAGTTCTCGAGGGTATGCTACAGGTTTGTATTTAGGTGTCAGAGTCCCATGGACTATAGCTTGGCTTTGATGGAGTTTGAGTATAAATGTGACATCATTAGGGGATAAATGTAGCGAGAGCTATAGATATCTGGTGGGTTAGTTGATCTTTAATGGGTGGCTTGAGTGTGTGACCTGTGTGAGGCTTCATAGTTAAGGTGCTGATGATTCAGGATAGATAGGGGGTTTTACGGATCAAAGGATTCATAAGTAAGAAGGTTGGGTGGTGGTTTTCTGGGTGAACCTGGTTGTGGTATCAAGGTTTCTATTTCTGTGTATTGATCACCTTGGTATTCTTGGTATCTGTGTTGAGTCGGTGCATTCTGGTTGAGTTTCTTGAGGTTCAGTTCATTTGATTGACTTTTGAGCTTTTGAGTTGGAGGTTGTTGCCTAGTTTGGCTAGTAAGGGGGTTGGGTTTTTTAGTAGTTCTCCTTTCATATAGCTTTGTAGGGTGTCATCCAATCGAGGAGGCTACCCAGGAGGTCGAGAATAGGATACGGGCTTAGTATCCGCAGTTATTGAGCCTTCAGGTGTTCGCTTCATCTTGACTTTAGCAAATGAAAGCCCTTTTTAGTAGTGGATGATGTAATGACCTTTCCGGTCATTCCCGCATTTTCGCTTTCTCTGTAGTGTTAGAGCTTGCCTGTAGCGGCCCCAAGTCATTTATGACTTTCAGGGACCTATGGTTCGGTGCTCGGTCCATTCATTAGGTCGTTATGTCCATTTCCTTATTTTAGAGCTTTAACTTAGGAAATCATTGACTTCAGCCAACATTGTTAGAAAATGTGCTCGGAATCAAATTTTGACAATTCTGCTAGCTCTGGAGCATGGACTTTGGTCTCACAAAACATGGCGGTTTATCATTGGTCAGCATTCGGAGAAGACAGCCTCGAATGTAAATTATGCCAGCGTTGTTAGCTCTGAAATGTCTACTTTGAGCCAAAGGGACCTTTGGTTTAGGTCCCGAGGCTTCCGGACAAATTTATGGCCTTTAGGTTCCAATTTGGTTAAGGTTGGCTAGTTGGGCGTGAGACCCACTTTTCTCTAAAATAATCTCCGTTGGGAGTTTGGTCGATTTTGTTAAGTCCAAAATGTAATTTTTAGTTGAGTAGCATAGTTCATTTGCATTTGCAGGACCCCAAATACATTCTCGAGTGTCCATCTAAGACCTTTTTGTGGTTGTGCTTGCAGCTGGTTGTTGTTGTCTTATGGTAAGGCACAGCGGTGGGTGCCTTGGGCGCACCTGCGCTGCCACACCTCTGCCCTAGGTGCCCGCCTGCTGTGCCTGGTGTCTTTGGCAGATTTATTCAGGTGGTTGAACTTAGCTGAGTTTATGCTGAGTTTTGCTGGTTTTGGAGTGTCCACATTTGCATTGATTTTGCCGCATTTGCGGCCACTGCATTTGTGGAGATTTTGCCGTATTTGCAGACCCCACATGTCACGCCCCAACTTAGGGGAGGCAAGACTGGCTCTCTTTACCTTACTCGACCGAGTTAGCCACTGAAACATACTAGCTGACTAAGTTGTGGGCCCAAAAGGTTGGGCAACATAACGTCTGAAATACCAAGCCTGGACCATTAAGGTCATAATCTGAATGACAACAAGTCATATAGACAAAGGTAGACAAGCCAAAAATAACGAAGTAATGGCAGGCTGACGAGGCTGCAACTGAAGGCACACATACATACATATACATACATGCCACACCTATGGGACTGGAGATTGAAAGCTACAAAAAGAAACCGAGGATATTATGTCCACAATAGCCTCTAAGAGTGTCATAAGCACCAGTCGGGACAAGGCCCCAACTATACCCAAACTGTACAACAAAAGTAAACACCCTCTGATAGCCCCAGGAAGAGGTGGGGCTTACCAACTCACCGCTGAACCCTGAATCCTAGTGGAGGGGTCGATCAGAATCCCTACCTGGACCTGCATGCACGAAACAAAATGCAGCATCCCCAAGCAACGAGACGTCAGTACTAATAAAAATGTACTGGTATGTATGGCAGAGAGTAGAATCATAAATAGTTGTTTTAAAAAGTAATAGAGATACCACCTGAAACTGAAACTCTGATAGCCTCCATGGCCTACATCTGACCTTATAAAAAAATCAAATATGCATTGTATGCTTGCATAATCGTATGTCGTGAATATATATATATATATATATATAAATGCAAATGCATGTCATACACAACCAAGTGCAAGCAATGGTAGTGTCTTCCGGTAGCTAACCGGGATCATATCTGCCAACTCGTGGCCATCTGTGTCTTATACGTATAAATATAGGCAATAGGCCCCATTCCTCCCGATTATAGCTCGAGAGTTGAATGCATAGCATGTCATGTCATGGATGCATAATGCACGTATGTCATCATAAATATGTTGCCAATCTTGGCCTGCTGGTACTCTTATTCTCATAATCTCATAATTACTTTCGTATAACATGCAAGGGTCTCGTAGAACCTCATGTTCTATTAGAATAAATTTGAACACTTAACTCGACTTTAGAAAAGTAAATTAAACCCGGGGATGTTCATAAAGAGCTTAAGGTGCTTCACTTAGTTTCTATTTATGTTTCCCTAATAGTGTGTAAAAGAAGGTATTTCAAAAATCAAATATTTGGTAGTTTAAACATACGAGTTACATTTGAGAGTTCGGAAAATCGAATTATTATTTTAAAGTTTTCAATAAAATAAATCATTTTAGCAAGGAGGGAAGGCTGGTTGTAAATTTTTAATGTTCCTTTGTAATAATTTTAAATCACAACACCCAAAGAAGGACAAGAACTCCTACATATAGACATATAGTTAAGAAAACCGACAAAATGACATATAGATGTCAAATATCCTATATAACCGAACGAGTGGAATATCATCATAATAATACCACGAAAGTATTTCAGCTGCGATCTCAATGCCTTTCACAGAAGGTCTTTCTAGAAGTAGAATAGTAAAATATCGCATTGGACAATTTAGAAATTTTCTAAAGTTCGTGCTCAAAGAAAGGACAACGCTTAGCCTTAACATACCTTGGCACCCCATTCACTAAGCCACCGTGACTCTTCTCCCACACCCGCTGTGATAGCTATAAATAAAATATAACTCTACTGTGACATCGGAAAGTACTATAACTTAACAACGAAGGATTGCCTTCCTACGAAGCTATGGACTTAGAATCAAACCTTAATAATAAAATCAGAATCAATAAATTTCTTAACTTGTTTCCATGAAACCCTTGAGACGCTACGAACTCCTAATCCACCCACCATACACGAAGAAACTGCACCAAGCCTTACTACGGGTTTCTTTTGCAATCAAATATAGATCTAACATATATATCCCCATACAATTAAATTTCCCCGTAGTACATATGAATATATATATATATATATATGAGTACTACGTGAATGCTATAAACATATTGAATTAAAAATAGTTGAAAGAAGAACTTAAAATTGTATATATGAGTAAAGAAGTTTCAGTACTTTGAAGAATGTTACTTGTTATTTTGTAAAGAAAATTAATTAAGGAGTCATGTTAATGTGCATAGATATATATAAAGGTAGCATGTAAAATTGTACATATATTATTAAAAATAGGTGAAGTGGTGGAAGTTTTCCAAGGCACACACGTAATACATTTATATGTAAAATACTGCCACCTCTTTCAATTTTTATTACTTATCACCACATTTTTATCAAATAATTATAATATACTATTAATTGTGTGTATTTAGATAAAAATCATGCAACCCTTTTTAAAGAGAAGGTCATGTAATATAATAATAATAATAGTAATAATAATAATAATAATAATAATAATAATAATAATAATAATAATAATTTCTCCACTTATTTGAATTTAATATCCTTTTTTTAACAAAATATTTTAGTAAAATATAAAACTCTTATAAAATAAATACGTACACGAATATATCATAACTAGATAATTTTCATAAATATTTAGACATTTTAAGAGAACAATAAAAATATAACATTTTTATCAAATTCTAATTTAAATCAGATGTTCTCGAATACGAATGGTGTTTAATAAAACTCTCGAATTTATCTTCGTAAGCCATCGATGCAAGACGAAGGACAACCTTAAATACCTGGAGTGTTACATCCTTCCCTCCTTAGGAACATTCATCCTCGAATGAAAATAAATATGTGTGGGGCTAAGGTTAGAAATTCTTTCGAAATTTCGGCAGAATTCCCTCTATTTATGGGACTATCCCAAACCTGAAACTCAGCTAAAACCAACCTATGTGCCTCACGGGGCAATACAGAATATATCAACATGAACCTGATTAACAAGATATCACTAATTACCATATAACACACATTGCAATTTAAGAGGGTAACTTACCGTTACCTTTTTAATCAAGTAGGTGTGCATAGAATAGTATATGACATCTAAGCAATTCAATCATGTAGAATTTATAACATTCAAGTAATTGAGCATGTAGAGGCACTTAATCATAAAAACCCAACAAAGTTTCTTATCTTGTGAACATTTCTATTCTTAAGTGTATGTTGAATGAACAATTAAACTGTAAGAACATGTAATATGTAAATAAATTGTGGATTATATAATATTGTGCATACCAGTGATCTCTAAAATAAGTAGTAAGCAATCAAATAGACTATAGTCTAAATGTATAGACTAATCTCATAAGAAAGGCGGATGCATAAATATTTTAACTAAAGTCTTAGGCTGTAAAAGTTTAGAGCATACGACTACTCAATTATAACACATAAGCTTTATAACACTTAACTGATAACATATATGTTCATAACCTCCACAAACCTAAACATTTGACCACCGAATGCTAGTTCTTTACCTTATATACATATGATATGTGAGGCATATAACATTCAAACAAATATGTTGGGAGGCATATTACACGCAAGCAAATAACCTACAAAACTTATAATTCTCATAATGCAAGAGCAAACATCATTTTTAACATGCAATCAATGAATCCTTGATGCATGAGCACACACATCTGAATAAATATTCTTACGAGATAAATAACAGGTAGATAACTATTACAGGAAGCGCTTAGCATATGAGCTAATATTTACATTGGAATATCTTTCAAATAAACACTTTCGTGGGGAGAGCGCACAATATATGAACGATGGTTAAGTCAATAAGAATATTATGGGCATACAATTTGTAATACAGTAGCGTCTAAGTAAATGTCCTTAAGAAACGCAGGGCATGCAATTATTGAGTTCAAAAAAAACAGTATCCTAAAAGCATATAAAATATACTCTCATAATATATATATATATATATATATATATATATTTCTGTCTAACAAATAATTAATCATACATTATATAATTGATTAAACATAAAATCTCAAATCATAGAAACTTTAGAAAATGCATAACAGTCAAATAATGACCTATGAAGCCTGTGATATATTAACATGTGATTAGGTAACCTACAACATATGAATGTATAGTCTCTAACACATATACACGTAATCATGTGGTCACGTGTTCTAGGAAAAAGAAGTAATATGTCAGCAAGTAATCCACGATCATGTAACATTCGAGTCTCTTTACTTTAAAACACCTAACACATAAACAAGCCCTTCTCAAAGCATATAATCTATTAATATGGACTCATTTGGCACAAAATCTATAAACAAGTAATTTAAAACACGGATAACATATAATCAATTAACTATTGATGCACGTAAGAAAGTCCTGCTCAAAAATTGAGTTAACCCCCATAGGATACTAACTTAGTTTTGACAAACCCATAATCAGATTCTTAACAAATAAAAAAAATAAGCTTTAATAGGTAACAAGTAAACCTCGACAAGATATCAAATAGAGTTATTCCCAAATAATTTCAGATAGGACCCATACTATAATTTATTATCCTCGAACTTACATATCATAGACAGTTCTTTCTAATTGTCTTATCACCCCAATTACCTTACTAACTTATGAATCTGCCTCTAAGGAGTTTAACTATGCTCGAAATTAAATAAGGTATTATGAGTAAACGACAATTTAATCATGATTTATAATATATAACATACCTAATATGTAGATCGATAGACAGAACATAAGCATTTCCTGTATAGAGCTCATGATATGCAAGTAATTGATCTAATGTGGTACATTTGGTGTGGAAAAATAACTTATAATACAAATATCATAAAATAAATGATCTCCACCAATGAAAAGACAAATAACATATAACTAGAAACTTATGAAATAAGCGACAAATAATAATGAAGCTATAAGGAACGTAATATACACAATCTATAAACATGTAAACTATAAAAGATGCACATATGAACTTATTAACTTAATTCAGTACGTAATTAGTACCTTAGTAAATTGTGCAATCATTTTTATAGCCTTTAGAAATGTTATACCCAAACTGAGAACTCATAGAATGACTCAGATAAGTCACTATCAAGTTGGTAAATCAAAGACACACAATCATAGAAGTCATCAATATGACTAGCGATCATAGACTCGAAAGTGCATTCTTCACAAAAATTAGCATTTCCCCTTTTGGCCTAATCTGAGGTGAGGTTTCCTTTAAGAGATAGAATGCATATGAAAGTTATGCAGAGTGTGTATCAGAAGTAACTTCCTATAACTTATCTCTACTGCACGATCTAAAATGAGATAATGGTAACAAATCCTAAATGTCTTGTAGCCTCCTGATTATAAGTGTGGTGCACAACACACCTATAAGAAAGACTCTACTAGGCAAGGCTTGTGGACTCCCTGGGACACGACCTGCTCTGATACAAAGTTTGTCATGCCCCAACTTAGGGGAGGAGCGACTGGCACTCGATAACTTACTCGACCCAGTTAGCCACTAAAACATACTAGCTGACTAAGTTGTGGGCCCAAAAAGTTGGGCAACATAACGTCTGAAATACCAAGCCTCGACCGTTAAGGTCATAACCTGAATGACAACAAGTCATATAGACAAAGGTAGACAAGCCAAAAATGACAAAGTAATGGCTGGCTGACGAGGCTTCAACTGAAAGCACACATACATACATACACATACATCCTACACCTATGAAACTGGAGATTGGAAGCTACAAAAAGAAACCGACGATACCATGTCCACAATAGCCTCTAAGAGTGTCATAAGAACCAGTCGGGACAAGGCTCCAACTATACCCAAATTGTACAACAAAAGTAAACACCCTCTGATAGCCCCAGGAAGAGGTGGGGCTTACCAACTCACCGCTGAACCCCGAATCCTAGTGGAGGGGTCGATCAGAATCCCTACCTGGACCTGCATGCACGAAACAAAATGCAGTATCCCCAGGCAATGTGACATCAATACGAATAAAAATGTACTGGTATGTAAGGCAGAGAGTAGAATCATAAATAGCTGCTGTAAAAAGTAATAGAGATACCACCTGAAACTGAAACTCTGATAGCCTCCATGGCCGACATCTGACCTTATAAAAAATAATCAAATATGCATGGTATGCTCGCGTAATCGTATGTCGTGAATACATATATATAAATGCAAATGCATGTCGTACACAACCAAGTGCTAACAATGGTAGTGTCTTCCGGTAGCTAACCGGGATCATATCTGCCAACTCGTGGCCATCTATGTCTTATACGTATAAATATAGGCAATAGGCCTCATACCTCCTGATTATAGCTCGAGAGTTGAATGCATAGCATGTCATGTCATGGATGCATAATGCACGTATGTCATCATAATTATTTTGCCAATCTTGGCCTGCTGGTACTCTTATTCTCATAATCTCGTAATTACTTTCGTATAACATGAAAGTGCCTCGTAGAACCTCATGTTCTATTAGAATAAATTAGAACACCTAACTCGCTTTAGAAAGGTAAATTAAACCTGGGGATGTTCATAAAGATCTTAAGGTGCTTCACTTAGTTTCTATATATGTTTACCTAATAGTTTGTAAAAGAAGGTATTTCAAAAATCGAATATTTGGTAGTTTAAGCATACGAGTTACATTTGAGAGTTCGGAAAATTGAATTATTATTTTAAAGTTTTCAATAAAAAATCATTTTAGCGAGGAAGGAGGGTTGGTTGCGAATTCTTAATGTTCCTTTGTAATAATTTTAAATCACAACACCCAAAGAAGGACAAGAACTCCTACATATAGACATATAGTTAAGAAAGCCGACAAAATGACATATAGATGTCAAATATCCTATATAACCGAATGAGTGAAATATCATCATAATAATACCACGAAAGTACTTCAGCTGCGATCCCAATGCCTTTCACAGAAGGTCTTTCTAGCAGTAGAATAGTAAAAGATCGCATTGGACGATTTAGAAATTTTCTAAAGTTCGTGCTCAAAGAAAGGACAATGCTTAGCCTTAACATACCTTGTCACCCCGTTCACTAAGCCACCGTGACTCTTCTCCCACACCCGTTGTGATAGCTATAAACAAAATATAACTCTACTGTGACATAGGAAAGTACTATAACTTAACAACGAAGGATTGCCTTCCTACGAAGCTATGGACTTAGAATCAAACCTTAATAACAAAATCAGAATCAATAAATTCCTTACCTTATTTCCATGAAACCCTTGAGACGCTACGAACTCCTAATCGTCCCACCATACACTAAGAAACTGCACCAAACCTTACTACGGGTTTCTTTTGCAATCAAATATAGATCTAACATATATATCCCCATACAATTATATTTCCCCGTAGTACATATGAATATATATATATATATATATATATATATATATATATATATATATATATATATGAGTACTACGTGAAATCTATAAACATACTGAATTAAAAATAGTTGAAAGAAGAACTTGAAGTTGTGTATATGCGTAAAGAAGTTTTAGCACTTTGAAGAATGTTACTTGTTATTTTGTAAAGAAAATTAATTAAGGAGTCATGTTAATGTGCATAGATATATATAAAGGTAGCATGTAAAATTGTACATATATTATTAAAAATAGGTGAAGTGGTGGGAGTTTTCTAAGGCGCACACGTAATACATTTATATGTAAAATACTGCCACCTCTTTCAATTATTATTACTTATCACCACATTTTTATCAAATAATTATAATATACTATTTTTTGTTTGTATTTAGATAAAATAATGCAACCCTTTTTAAAGAGAAGGTCATGTAATATAATAATAATAATAATAATAATAATAATAATAATAATAATAATAATAATAATAATAATAATAATAATAATAAGAATAAGAATAATAATAATAATAATAATAATAATAATAATAATAATAATTTCTCCACTTATTTGAATTCAATATCTTTTTTTTTAATAAATTATAAAACTCTTATAAAATAAATACGTACACGAATATATCATAACTAGATAATTTTCATAAATATTTAGACATCTTAAGAGAACAATAAAAATATAATATTTTTATCAAATTCTAATTTAAATCCAATGTTCTCGAATACGAATGGTGTTTAATAAAACTCTCGAACTTATCCTCGTAAGCCATCGATGCAAGGCGAAGGACAACCTTAAATACCTGGAGTGTTACACCACATTTGCGATGATTTTGGCATATTTGCGGAGGTCCCTTTGGTGGAGAGTTTTTATTTTTGCGGAGATCCATCGCATTTGCGGTGATTTGTCCGTATTTGCAGTAATTTATCCGCATTTGCAGAGGTCACTATTCATCCTTGCCTCTACATTTGCGATAAAAAGTACCGCTTTTGTGAAAATCGCTGGCAGTTTATATTCTGAGGTTCTTCTTCATTTGTTCAAAGTCCCAAACTCGTTTCCTCCATTGAAATTGACTTCAAGCTCCATTTCTTCACTTATGATCACCCAATAGCTTGGAGGTGAATATATCCTCGATCCGCGATCAATTCCGACTACAATTTGGTAAGTTTCCTTGTTTAATTCTGTTCATTATCTTTTTAATTCCCTCTTGATTCTTGAGTTTCATGGGTTATTTTGGAGCCCTTCCAATGGTCCACTTTCGCTCAAATTCTGTGCATGCACTCCTGGAATATTGGGAACATTGTGGTGTTTTTTGTTTTTGGCTTTATATTACAGGGCCCACAAGCCCTCTTGTGACCTTGATATTGACTCGGCTAAACTTTTAGCAATATGGGTATCGTTAGTCTTATTTTAATGCATAGATTACGTTCTTGATAGTGAGTGAGATATTCAGAGCTTCTTAGAGTAGTTCCATCTAGGATGACGTTGTTCTAGCAGCTAGTCATCGGACGACCGGTAGGTTACAGTCTTTCCTATCTTAGATTTTGTGTATATAGGCTATAACTGTATTAATTAGCATCCTAGGGTTGGGTATTCTAGGTTGTCACCCCAGACCTTATCCATCTCTTCTGTCTGTATTATTTCTTGCTTTGGTTGTAGTATTCGATGTAGTGTTGTATTATTACACTTATGGCCCCGTGTGGCCTTTGAATAAGCCTTTGGACCATAGATAGTGGGATATTTGGAAATGTCCGTGAGTCCCACACATCAAGATGTTATGATAGGTTGGATATCTATGTTGTAGAGCTTATTGTTCCTGTGCAAGGAAGATAGGTTGATTGTGAGCCGTGGGCTTCTGTTTGTTTGTGATCATATAATTCATGCAAAGGATTTTTTGCATTATTCTACTACTACTTTGGTTGTGGGTACTATAACTAATTTTCTAAACTCTGCATAGCTCGAGGGCCCATTTTCAGTATAAATGATTATGAATGGGATTTGGAACTGATTTTATGGATCTTCGTGTAGTAAAAAAGTTAGAATGATGATTTTGTCATTGGTTTTCACACTTATACTAGACTCGGCTAAGCCGTAGTGCTATACATGTTTTACTATTGATTCGAGATGATACTACAATCGGTTGACCCAAGCGCTAGACTTGTTTTACTTTAAATTTAGACCCGATTATGCTTGGGCACCCTTATTGTGGGTTTTGAGACTTGATTCACTGATTTAGACCCGGATACACTCCGGGCAATTATTTTGAGATTCTGATCATAGGTATATACCCAGATATACTCCGGGTAGTTTACTTAGAGACTTCACAATTTTAGTATATGGTCGAGAACCTCCATGGACCTTACCTACCCGAACTAGGGGCTACGTGTTGTGAGTGCCGGAAGAGGGTTATTCAATGGAGTTGAGGTATTACGGGTGTGTGCTTCAATGGATCCTACATACTGGGCCTATAGGCACCGACGGAGGTACATACAGGGTTACTATCATGGACTTTGATCATTGTTGGGTTAGCGGGTTCTTTCTCATTGTGGCATGAATTAGTGGCCTTCCGATTATCTGATGTGTAGCTTGTTCTATCATAGGGTTGTACTTGTGAGATTGCTTTCTGATTATTCTTATCTTTAGAGTTGTGTTATTAGCATGATTTCATTAATAGTATTGTTTTAAGCATGAGTATGTTTACTTGACTTTTCTTCCTTCTCTTTTATTGAGGTTACCGGTATACCACCACTCTCCTTAAACTCTCTCTTTATATATATATTATTGTTGCAAGGATCCAGGTGTATTTTCCTTTCCTTCACCTGTGTTATGTGATAAGTATATATTTTGTGGCTATCATACTTTACTTGTATTCTCTTGTCTTCCATCTATGCTAGTTTCTGTGTGCTTTCTCTGTTGTTTATTTGACTGCTTTCTTGTTTATCTTCTATTTACTCCCTTTATATCTTATGTGCGTTCAATCGGCCTATAATGCCTACTAGGTACCCATTGCATCGCAATTGGTGCTCATACTACACTTCTGCATCATTCTAGTGCAGTTCCTAGTGTGAGCTTTTGCCATTGATCGCATGGACACTCGTGTAGCTTTTGGATATTCGAGACCAGGGTGAGCTCCTGCCGACCGAGGATTGACCATATCTCATTTTTTGGTTCTTCTACTCTTTTATTATTCAGAGACAGTTGTATATTTTATTTTGTTATCTCTAGTACTTTGTATTCTATTAGAGGCTCATGTACTATCGATACCAATTCGTGGGTTGGTGTAGTTCCTTATGTATATATTCAGGTTGTTTTCCTTTTGCATTGTTGTACTGTATCTGCTTCTACTTGCTTTTGCTTATTGTGCGTGTTGGCTTAGGTAGTAGCCTATTACTAACCGTTCTGGGCTATGGGCATTGGTTTTCCTACTAGGGGGTTATAGGTGCTATAATAACCTGAGAAATTTGGTCGTGACATCTTGGTATCAAGGATGTAGGTTCACCAGTCTCGTTGGTACAAGAGCAAGTGTCTAAGTAGAGTCTCACAGATCATTACGATGACATATGTATCCTATCTTCGGGAGGCTACATGGAACTATTAAGAAAAAATCCCTATTCTTGTCTCCTTATCATGCGCTCCTGACTCCATCAACTTCTAAACTTCATTTGTTTCATTCTTGCTCAGATGCCTAGGATGAGTACGACAACCGATGATAATGAAGCTTCTGTGCCTATTACTTTAGTGTTTCCTCCAGCGCCAGGGTTTCAGAGTGAGAGCCTAGCTCATCAGTTAGGGGGTTTGGGGCCAACCCAGCCTCTGGTAGGATATATGGCTACCCCAGTTCTTTAAGATACCATGACTAGGCCTCCGAGTCTTTCAGAGGGTGTATCAGTACCCTAGGTAGGGGCTTAAGTTAGGTTTGAGTTTCAAGGTCTTCAGCAGGGTTGTATGTCAGTATTGGAGTATGAGGCAAGGTTTCACGATTTGATTAGGCGCACTGCTATGACTGTGCCTACAGAGTTTGAGAGAGTTCAGTGTTTTGTTGGAAGATTGATTTCATCGCTCCATTTGGCGACAGAGTACATGGTGATAGTTGGGACTCCCTTCCTTCAGGTGGTTGATCATGCTTGGGCTATATAGGGGTTATGTCATGAGGCTTATGTAGGTTGTTGTACGATGCGTTATTTTTAGGGCAGTTTTTGTGGCTCTCAGACTCGAGGTAGGGGATTTTTTGGTAGGGATCGATTTCATTGATTTTGGTCCAGCAAGACAACTTTGGTGGCTTCACAGGGTTCAGAAAGTGGTGGTACAAAGTATGTTGAGCAGAGCAGACATAGTTCAGGTCAGGTTTCCCGGGGATTGCATTCAGAGTGTGTAGGCCATGGTGGCCAATCAGGCTTTGCGAGAGCTTCCCGTCCAACATCATCTTGTAGAGGTTGTCTTCAATGAGGTGAGTATTAGCACTTTTCTAGGGATTTCCTTAGGATCACGCCTTCCGGTCAGTAGGGTCAATGAGTTTTATCTCCCAGGACTCTAGTGCTACTGGCTAAAGGCAGTGTACAGGGTAGTAGGGGTGGTCCCCACTAATGGAAATTAAGCAGGGAAATGAAAAAACTTATGTGGAATAGATATTAGTGAAGAACTCTTCAAGAAATGATCTTCCAAGCTCACACGAACTCAAAATTCATTTAAAATGGTGATGAAAATGAAGTGGAACTATATTTAACTTTCAGGGGACCCCATTGAAGAAGTGATTCAATACTAGGAGACCTATTGTGATCACGATAGTCTTCTCGTAAATATGATGAAAGGACCCAAACAAAGTCCACCAGGTTCTCATCGTGAATGCAATGGTCAAATACTTTGACCTTCGCAATCGCAAGGCCCTCATCACGAATGAAATGAAGGGCCTGTAGCTGCACCAACAACAGCAAAATAACAAGTCTAAAATTTCTTAGGATGGACCCTGAGGATTCATTCTGTATCCCATGAACACAAACCAAACATACTATCCAACTAGAAATCATATTCTGGACTCAACAAAATCATTGAAATTACCAATGGAGGTTGTCTTAAGGAAATGTTGATCGAAGTCAACACTTTGTGGGTTTTCCCTAAAAACCACCTGAGTTTCCAAATAAGTTTGGAAGCCTTGAGACTTGAACCAAAGGTCCTAAAAGCCAAAAATTCATGTTTTGGAACTAACAGCATTGACAGAATTCTCATCTGAGCCCGTTTATGAGACATGGTTTAAGTTCAATAAGATGCTAAAACAAGTTCTAAATTAAAGAATCCCTCTGATCATTTAATAGAAATTTTTTACAGAGCATTGAATGCAAACACCAAGGCAGTCGCTGATATAGTCACGAGGGGAGCATTCATGAAAAACACTTTTACAGAAGCTTCTGAGATGCTTGATGAGTTACAAAGATGAACAGAGACTGGCATACTAGAGATTCTGAGAGTGCAATAAGAACTTATGTTGTTGGGAAATCCTTAGACCAGTAGGAGTTACAGGAGCTTAGATAGGAGGTCGTAGGATTAAAGACAAGTGTAGATCTGATCGCGAAGCAAATCCTTAATAATAGAGTAGAAAAGGTAAATATTGTAGGTTCACAAGGTAAAGCACCAAGACAAGATGGGCTTGAATTTGATGAAGAAGTTAACTATATGAATGATCAAGTGGTGGGTTTCATGGCCAATGGCCAAGGATATCAAGGTCGAAACAAAGATAGAGATAATAATAGAGATAGAGATGACAACTACAATCGGTCTGGTTATAGAGACAGGAGCAGGGGTAGAGATAGGGATGGTGACTAGAACAAGAGGGATTGCTACAAGAATGATAAAAGCGGCCTATATGTCCTTCTTAGAAACCTTAAAGCAAGATCCAAGAAGCCAACAGTCAAAGAGATATTGTTCAAGGTATTGTAGAAGGTAAAGTCGACTGATGGTAACTTGAAAGAGATACGTGCTAACATTTAAGGGATGAATCAGAATGTAGAATCATATGCCATCGCCATCAAACAGATTGAGATGCAATTGGGTCAAATGTTTATGGCGCTTACCAGCATCAATAGGGTACTCTTCTGAGCGATATAGTTCAGAATCCAAAGAATGATTGACATTGCATGGCGGTGACTATTTGAAATGGAAAAAGACTATTGGCCCGCTTGTCCCTATAGCTGTTGAGGAGCTGACTGAGCCTGAAATAGATGGAGCTAAGGTTGTGGTTGAGTCTAAAGTAAAGAGTGGTAAAGATAGCCAAATTGAAAAAGAGCCAGTGGAGACCAAGATGAAGTAGAAGGAGGTTTCTGAAGTTTTAAATCCTATGCCTTCACCTCCTGCACCTTTCCCACAGAGACTAGCCAAGAAGGCCGAAGAAGAAAAGTACAAAAAACTGATCTCTATGTTGAAGCATCTTTCAATAAATATTCCATTGGTGGAAGCACTGGAGAAGATGAGTAGATATGCAAAGTTCATTAAGGACTTGGTGATGAAGAAGAAAACTATTAGTTTTGAGCCTGCAAACAATTTGCACCATTTTAGTGCAATAGCTTCCCGTTCTCTTGTGAAGAAAAGGGAAGATCCTGGAGTGTTCACTATCCCTTGCACGATTAGGGCATTCTATTTTGCCAAGGCATTATGTGATTTAGGTGCAAGCATCAATCTGATGCCATTGGCAGTGTTCAAGTAGTTGGTCCCCCAAACCAACGATAATGCGGCTATTAATGGCAAATTGCACTGCGAAGAGGCCAGTAGGTATCTTGTATGATGTACTTATGAAAGTGGAGTCCTTTATCTTCCCAGCAGACTTTGTGATTTTAGACTATGAGTTAGATTTTGAGGTCCCCATCATCTTGGGGTGACCATTCCTTTCCACAGGACATGCTTTAGTTGACTTGGAGATAGGGCAGATGAAATTTAGGCTGAATAACAAAGAAGTTACTTTCAACCTGTGCCAATTAATGAAGCACCATGATGATATGTGGGTAGTCTCAGTTATTGATGTTGTGGATGAAGAATAGTTGTCAGTTTCAGTTGAGGAGTAACTTGGTGTTAAAGCACTTGAAGCAATGATCATGAATTTTGATGGGAATGACATTGATGAGTATGTTGACGTGGTGGATGCGCTTGCTGGTATGGGATCTTACTCTTATGCTCCAAAGAAGCTTGATCTAGACTTGAAGAATATAGTAACCCCACCAGCCAAACCATCTATTGAGGAGCCTCCAGTCTTGGAGATCAAGGCACTTCCATCACACATACGATATGTTTTCTTGGGAACCAATAACACTTTGCCAGTGATTATCGCTACTGACTTAGGTGATAGGCAAGTTGAGGCTCTTGTGTCAGTATTGAAAATGTTCAAAAGGGAAATTAGTTGGTCTATCACCAACATTATTGGCATCCCACCAGGCATATGCACGCACAAAATTCAGCTTGAGATAAATTTTGTCCCCAGTATTGAGCACCAACATAGGTTGAATCAGCCTATACAAGAGGTGGTCAATAAAGAGATTATCAAGTGGCTTGATGCAGGCGTGATTTATCTGATTGGAGATAGTAAGTGGGTGAGTCCAGTTTAGTGTGTGCTAAAGAAGGGTGGAATCACTATGGTTCCTAATGCTAAGAACGAGATGATTCCAATGAGGCAAGTTATAGGCTGGCGTATTTTCATGGATTACAGAAAGTTGAATGCATGGACTAAGAAGGATCATTTTCCAATGTCGTTTATAGACTAGATGTTAGACTGTCTTGATGGTAGAGAATGGTATTGCTTTCTTGATGGTTACTCAGGTTACAATCAGATTTTGATTGATCTTGAAGACCAAGAAAAACCCACTTTCACTTGTCCATATGGGACATTTTCATTCAAAAGGATGCCATTCAGATTTTGCAATACGCCAGCAACCTTTCAGAGATGTATGATGTCGATCTTCTCAGACATGGTAGAGGACACTATTGAGGTATTCATGGATAATTTCTCTGTTGTAGGTGATTCATTTGATGATTGTTTAGACCATCTGAGTTATGTGTTGCAAAGATATGAAGAATGCAATTTGGAACTGAACTAGGAAAAGTGTCATTTCATGGTCAAAAGAGGCATTGTGTTGGGTCACCGGATTTCTAAAAAGGGTATTGAAGTATACAAGGCCAAGATTGAGGTGATCAAATAATTGCCTCCTCCCATCTCAGTAAAGGGTATGTGAAGTTTCTTAGGGCATGTTGGGTTCTATCACTAGTTCATAAAGAACTTCTCAAATATTGCACATCCTTTATGCAAACTGTTAGAGAAGGATGTGAAGTTTTTGTTTAATGAGGCATGTTTGAAGGCATTCAAGTGCCTAAACTTGCAGTTGATCTCAGCCCCCATTATTGTTTCCCCTAATTGGTCTGAGCCATTCGAGGTGATGTGTGATGCTAGTGGAGGAGTGCTAGGAGAAGTCCTAGGCCAGCAACGAAAGAAGATCCTTCACCCAATTTACTATTCTAGCGAAGCTCTGAATCTAGCCTAGAAGAACTATACTATGATAGAACAGGAGCTGCTAGCTGTGGTGTTTGCATTTGAAAAGTTCAGATCTTATTTGCTTGGCACCAAGGTGATTGTGCACATAGACCATACAGCTCTCAGGTATCTTATAGAGAAAAAGGATGCGAAGCCTAAGTTGATTCATTGGGTGCTGTTGTTGCAAGAATTTGACTTTGAAGTCAAGGATCGCAAAGGTACTGAAAATCAAGTGGCTTATCACTTGTCCAGACATAAAGATGAGGCGATGTTGCAGCTGAAAGATGAGCTTGAGATTGGTAATGCTTTCCCAGATGAACAGGTATTGGCTCCTTCTCAAGATTTGATCTCATGGTATGCAGACATTGCTAACTACTTAGAAAGTGATATAGTTTCTCCGTACCTGACAGTCTATATCAAAGAAGGAAGTTCATGTCCAATGTGAAGAGGTTTTTCTGGTAAGAGCCTTATTTGTTCCGTGTATGTGGTGACACCATGATTCATAGATGCATAGCTGAAATAGAGATGGAAGATATACTTGAGGCGTGCCATTTCTCTCCTGTGGGGGGGACATCATAGTGGCACCCAAACAGCCCACAAGATTTTTCAATGACTTTGACTTTGAGATGCCCTCGCAATACATAGTTGTTAACTCCTTGTGGGGTTGTCATCTCTATTCCAAAGACTCTAGCAGCCCCTTCTACATTTTTTGCACCTCCGTTGTCAAATCCGACCTCTGTCTATGCCTTTCGCCGGGTGAATTTTGCCAACATTGTTTAGACTATCATATAACGATAGGAGCAGATGCAGAAGTTTGCTGAGCAGTTCCAGTCAAATGTTGAAGCCTCTATACAGAGAGCCATAAAACCATTTGTTGATGGGCATGGCTAGATAAATTCGATGGAAGAGAGGATCAATGATAAATTGGATGAGATGGGTGCAGTTGATCTTACAAAGATGACAGAAGATATATCATCCCTACGGACAAATGTTGATGAGCTGATGGGATGTCTGGCTGCTATGTATTCCAGTGCCCCTGTAGTCAGTCCACAGGAATGACTTACACCAATGATCAATTGATGGGACTATGCAAATCTGGAGATTCAACAGAAAACTAATGATAAGAAAGAAGAGGCACCGGCCAGTCCTTCAGAACCTAAGAAAAAAAGGAGAATAAAAGACAAGAAGGTTAGTGAGAAGGGCGACGATGTATCATTAAGCCTGCAGTCATTAGCTATCATGGAAAAGAGAGATGAAAAGAAGAGAAAGAAAGAGGAAGCAAAGGTGCACAAAGAATCCCTAGCCGAGCACCAGATTTGACTTGATGCTATTGGTAGTGGCAGCTCAGGGAATGGTGTTGCAGTCACAATAGAGGTACTTTCTTCAGACCCCATTATATGAGTTACCATTGATGAAGCTGCTCGGGTAGTTGTTGATGTTGAGAGGACTGCTGAGGCATCCTCTGTTAGTGAGAAAGAAGCGAGCACCGAACCAGCAGGCCTAACTACTACATAGGATAACTGCGCTTAGGCACCATAGGTATGCCTCACCTCCTTTGTTTTGGTTATTTTTAGTGCATTGGGGATAGTGCACAACTTTTTTTGATGGGGTGGGGGCAACTTGGTCATCTTGTTGTGTTTTGGTAGAGTGTTTTGGCGAAGTCAGAGTAGCAAAAACACTCGCGTCGTGCTGCAATGTTAAATCAGGTGCTACATGGGAGGCAACTCATGAGGGTATCTAAAAGGTACCCGCATCCTTGGAATTTTCTTGTTGTGTTCTTTACCTAAGGATTTTTAATTTATGTTGAACCAGCATGTTTAGAATAGGATGTGTGTTTATAAAAGAAAAGTAAGAACTTAATGCAGTCTGTGGTCTTAGTTTTAAGAATGTTTGTGGAAATGAAGACCCCTCTAAATTTTGTGCAATAAGCTTGTTAAAACTGACCTTGATGGATCTGTGAATGACAACATGTATATGAATGTGATAAGTAGCTTAAGCTAGTGCATAAACTGGTAGTTAGCTAATCATTAGTCTAAACTCTGTGTCGTGTGTGCGTGAACTAATTTTGTATAGTTCTTGTTGTATGTATTGTTTTATCCCTTTTTGGAATTTTTATTTTTAAAAGAGATGGCTTTTGACTTTTAAAATTATTTCAAACGTAAAAAGTTTCCAAACAATTCTAAAAATAGAGTCGCCACTTAATTTTTATAAAGAAATTAAGAAAACTTATAAAAAATTTCAAAGACTTAAAAATAGAGAAAAATCTTTAAAATTAGAGAAAAATGGGTAAGGGTTCAAGTAATGTCTTAAGAAGGTTTTTAAGGCACTTAAGAACGCCCGTTTAAAATGATTGACCAAAATAATTTTGACTAACTTGAAAATGACTAATTTCGAAAAAAAGTTGAAATAAATAAAATATTTGATATTTATGAAGAAAATTTAAGAAAAAAATGCTATCACTTAATTCAAGGCAAAAATAATATATTTTGACTAAAAGAAAATTCATTTGAAAAGATTCGAAGTCTTGCCAATTCATTTAAACAATTATTATTCAAAGTAAAGACTATAAAAATATTTAAGTTAAAAAGTCTCTTTTCGAACCAAGAATTTCTAAAAAGGGCTTATTCTTGTCATGAATGATCCATAACCTTGCATCATCAAACTGTTGTGCCCAAATCTGCTCCAACAAGAAAGATCTAGCCTCAATACAAGCAAGAATACGGCCCATCTCAGAAATGTCAAGTCTAAACAACCTGTTATCCAAGGATTGGATATCTTAAGATAATGTTCGCTCCTCAGTCGCTAAGAAATCCAAGCTACCCATACTCACCGCCTTCCAGCTCAAGGCATCCGCCACAACGTTTGCCTTGCCCGGATGATAGAGAATAGAAATGTCATAGTCCTTCAGTAGCTCCAAACACCTACGCTGCCTTAAATTTAGATCCTTCTGGCTGAAAATGTACTGAAAACTATGATGGCCATTAAAGATCTCACAATGCACACCATAAAGATATTGCCTCCAAATCTTCAACGCGAAGACTACCGCTGCTAACTCCAAGTCATATGTGGTGTAGTTCCTCTCATGAACCTTAAACTGTCTAGAAGCATATGCAATAACCCAGCCCTGCTGCATCAACACATAACCCAAATCGATACCTGATGCATCATAATACACAGTGAAACTCTGACCCTTGACCGGAAGAGTAAGAATTGGAGCTGAAGTCAACAAGGCTTTGAACTTCAGGAAGCTCGCCTCACACTCATATAACCACTGGAAGGGAATGTTCTTCTGAGTCAATCTAGTCAATGAAGATGCTATCGAAGAAAATCCCTCCACAAACCATCTGTAATAACCTTCCAACCCGACAAAACTGCAAACCTCGATAGGAGAAGTAGGCCGATCCCAATCACGAGTTGATGTAATCTTTGACGGATCTACCATAATCCCATCCTTGGACACCACGTGCCCTAAGAATGCCACAGAGTAAAGACAAAACTCACACTTAGTGAATTTGGCATACAACTAGTGGTCTCGCAAGGTCGGAGGTACAACACTAAGATGTTGCTCATGCTTCTCTCTACTACTCGAATAAATTAGAATATTATCGATGAACATAATCACAAATGAGTCCAGGTAGGCACTAAATAAATGGTCCATCAACTCCATAAATGGTGCTAGGGCATTAGTCAGCCCAAAAGACATGACAATGAACTCATAATGGCTGTATCGAGTCCTAAATGCAGTATTTGGGATGTCCTCGGCCCTAATGCTCAACTGGTGATAACCCGATCTCAAATTTATCTTAGATAACACTACTGTACCCTGTAGCTAATCGAACAAATCATCAATATGCGACATAGGATATTTGTTCTTAACAGTCACCTTATTCAACTGCATGTAGTCGATACACATATGCATAGACCCATCTTCCTTCTTCACAAATAGAACTGGAGCACCCTACGGAGACACACTAGGCCTGATGAACCCTCTACTCAACAGATTCTAGAGCTGATCCTTAAGCTCCCTCCACTCAGCAGGTGCCATTCGATATGGCAGAATGGAAATGGGCTTGGTGCCCAGCTCAATATTGATACCAAAATCAATGTCATGATCCAGAGAAAGACCCGAAAGATCAGAAGAAAACACATCTAAATACTCGCAAACCACAGGGATGGACTAAAGAGCAGGTGTGGTGGCACTAGTATCAGGAACGTAGGCAAGATAAGCTAAGCACCCCTTCCCAACTAACCGTTGGGTTCTCAGAAAAGATATACCTCCCCTCGACATGTGGCTATCAGCTCCATTTCATATGATAGGAGGAATACCAGGCATCTGAAGAGTAACAATTTTGGCGAAGAAATCCAAGACCGCATGATAAGGAGACAG
Source organism: Jaltomata sinuosa (assembly GCA_003996215.1). Classification (NCBI taxonomy): domain Eukaryota; kingdom Viridiplantae; phylum Streptophyta; class Magnoliopsida; order Solanales; family Solanaceae; genus Jaltomata; species Jaltomata sinuosa. The sequence continues at coordinate 32,575 of QJPP01000476.1, read as the reverse complement.
CCAATCCATGCCCAAGATCATGTCAAAATCCACTATATCAAGAACAACCAAGTCTACCCATGTGTCGTACCCCAAGATAGTCACCATACAAGCCCGATACACCTGATCCACTACTAATGAATCACCTACTGGGGTAGATACACGCAAGGGCACAAGCAAAGACTCACAAGCAGACTAGACGAGTAGGATAATAAGCAAATACATATGAGAATGTAGACCCTAGATCAAATAAAGCAGAAGCAGACTGATGGCAAACGGAGATTATACCTGTGATCACATCATCTGAAGCCTTGGCCTTTGTCCATCTTGGAACTACATACATGTGGCTCCAACCGCCATGACCAATTGACTTATCGGACTAAGGACCACCTCTAGTACCCTGGGGACCATCCTTACTACCCTATGAACCACCTCTAGCTGGTGGTGCTGGAGCCTTGGGGGCCTGAACAAACTGATCATGTTGCTTCTGATGCGGTACTGACAGACAATATCTAGCAAAGTGGCCTATCTCGTCACACTCGTAACAACCCTGACCATATGTACCTTGCTGTGAATACTTGGCTGAATCAAAATGACTACCATGACCTGTGGACCCTAAGTGACCACCTCGTAGAGCAGGAATGATACTCTGGCTACTCTGACCCTCAGTAGTCTATAAGACCGCCTGAACAGGCCTGCTCGGGTGAAAGCTCTGCTTATGCTGACCTCTACCATAGTAGCCTCTACCATGGGCCTGTGAACTACTAAAATTGCCCTATTGGAGGGGCCTCTTATCACCGCCCCCTTGGGCCTTGTGAAGTACACCCTCAATAGTATGGGCATGATCAACTACCTCCAGAAAAGATTGACGCGATGCTACCATATCCTCTGTGGCCAAGAGAAGATGCAAGGTCAAACCTCAAACGAAGCAGCATACCCCTCATTCTCGGTGGGAAGAATCATAGTGGCATGTCTGGACAACTGATAGAGCCAAACCTCATACTCTGACACAGTCATAGAGCCCTGCTCTAACCTAGCAAACCAATCCATCAGATGCTCCTAATGTTACGCGGTACATATTTCTCCAGAAAAGCTACGGAGAACTGATCCCAAGTAAGCGAAGGTGACCCGGCTAGTCTGCAAGCAACATATGACCTCCACCACTGCTTCGCTGGACCATTCAGCTAAAACTTGGTGTAATTTGGCCTATGTGACTCAACTAACCCCAAATTATGTAACCTCTCCCAGAATCTAGTCAGAAACTAGTGTGCATCCTCCCTAGAAGCACCTAAAAACCTCAGAGGACCAAATCTCAAGAACTTACCAAGCATTTTTTGCTCCTCAGAAGACATTACTGGCATGGATGGAATAGGGGGAGAAACTACAGGAACTGGTAATACCTCTAATCAGGGAGCCACAGTAGCTGGCTATGCTCCTGAACCCTGTGCTACTGCCTGAGCTGAGGTCTGGGGCTTACCTCGAACCTGAGAACCAGTCGGAGTGCTCGGCGAAGCTACTGGTGGAGTCATACCCTCAAGGAACCCCAACAATTGAACCAAGGTGTCCTACAATATTGGAGTAGCCACAAAACCTGCCAGATGCTGGGCTGTCCATACATGCTCCAACTCATACTGAACCTCATCCACTCTAACCTCAGGCTCTTGTGACGGTAGTCTAGCCCGGGCCTAAGCTGGCGCCGCAGCTCGTTCCCTACCTCGACCTCTACCCCATCCCCTAGCTGGGGCTCTAACTACAAGCGCAGGGGCCTCGTCATCACCCGCTACAGATCTCGTCCGAACCATCTGAGAAATAGTGAAACAAAGGTACTTAGAAGTTGATCAAGTCAAGAACGCACGACAAGGAATCAAACAAGAGAACATATTTCCTAGGAATGTCCTATAGCCTCTCGTAGATTGGATATGGATGTCATCGTACCAATCCACGAGTCTCTACTAGACACTTTGCTCTATTACTGGCGAGACTGGTGAACCTAGTACTCTGATACCACTCTGTCATGACCCAAAACTAGGCCATGATGGCGCCTACATAACCCCCTGGTAGGCAAGCCAAACCCATGATGCGGAAGGCAAAAATAATAATAAAACTAAGGAAAAATGGAAGATATAAAGAAAATACAGGGCCAATAGCATATATACATACCAACATACAAAATATACAAAATATGGCCCTAAAGTGACCGAATAGACAAAACATACACGAGAACCAACCCAGACCTGGTGTCACTAGTACAAGAGCGACTAAAGTAAGGAGTAGCTATACAACAGACTCTGTCTATCCAAAATACAAAATATAGACAGAATGTACAAAATGAAAAGCATGTAAATTCTCCAAAAGCGCTGGGAGCTCACCGCGATCCAAACTGCAACAGGTCTAGAACGACAGAAAGATCTGTGAGGGTGGCTTATATTAGGTGTTGCATCAGAAAAAGATGCAGATTGTAGTATGAGTACCAAAACAATGGGTACTCAGTAGGCATCATAGGCCGACCGAGCGCAGAATGATAATATATAAATAATGAGATACAGGAAAGTGGTTAAAATACAAGGATCCATCTAAATCTAGTTATAAACCCGAAAATCAAAATAACCAAAACAACAAAAAGGTAAAGTAATAACAACATCAACTCAAATCAGCCAACAATCCAAATGCACCCAAAGCCAATGCAATGCGATGCAACAATAATGTACTGTATGAATGTATATAAGTCAAACTCGGTATCTAGTACTCGGGTGCCGGGGATGGAACATCGAGCTTATCAAATGAGTGTATGAACGAACAACCCAAAATAGAGCATCGGGGCACCCAAAAATGACCTCGGACTCATCAATGTATGCATAAAAGTAAAACCCAAGATAACATATCGGACGCCCAAAATTTAACCTCGGACTCATCAACGTATGTATAAAAAGTAGTATTTTTCCCTTTTCCTCCCAAAGTCAGTAACAATTCCAAAGCAATCCTTTTAAAAGCCTAAAGATCATGAAAACCCAAAAGTTGCCAAGTGTAGGACCAAAAAGCCTTAAAATCATTCTCTTCCGTACTGATAATCATGACAATGCAGTATGAGCATATAAATTTCCATATCCAGAGAAAACACACACAACCAGGAAAAACACAGCAAAGCACCCTCCAAACCAAGAGAACTAACCTGGAACTCCGTCCAAATTCGAACTATGGCCTTGGGCCCATAGTTACACATAACGGTAGAATAAAGCGAGAAGATACAAAAAATAAACCGAAAAGCACCGAGAATCTCTACTCTACCTCTAAAACCTCCTAAAAGCATATTAAGGATTCTATACTAGCCGTAAAGATACTTCAAGCTCCTAGGCTAAGGATAACATAACAATTCTAAACTAAAATCTGAAATGGCCAATTAAAGTGATAAACAAAATTTAAGCCTAAATTCTACCTAATATCCAACCTAACATTCCAGTAACAAATAAATAGATATAATCTAACCAAACTAAGTCTAGAAGATAAATCGTAACCTACCTCGGGGCCGAACTGCAAGCATGAACCATCACTTGTGTGCCTTCCCTTCCAAACAGCTTCAGAAAGCTGCCACGCTATCAAGAACACAATTTCGGTGTCAATACAAAAAAAAATGACACTCACATTACTATATGAAAAATCAAGCCGGGAATCGGGTCGGAAAAATGACCATCGGGGCCCACGCAATGAAACAGAAAACAAATTTTACAATTATGCTCGTGGTGGGTTAAGAAACCCATGCCAAAAGTTTGGGCACAAACGGAGCTCATTTTGGGGATTAAAACAGCCCCAAAGTTCTACTAATTCATGGGATCAACACGGGAAAAGCTCAAAATTAAAGGCGGGAGCTTACCCCAATCAAGAGAAATATGCAGCAGAGGTAAGTTGCACGAACTCAAGAACTTGCAGCCCTAAGATTCAGATTTCTACAAGGGATGGCCAAACTTTACAAATTAACAACAATGTAATTTGAGCGGGAGAATTACGAGAATTAACACAAAAGGAAGAGAGGGGTGACGAGGGAACTTACCAGGTGAAGAATACTAAAGCAAGGGAGCTGTAAATTTGAGCTTGGGAGCTCAGCTATGGAGTTTATCAAAAATGTGAAGGAGAAAATGAGGTTGGAGTTATAAATATCTACCAAGGGTCCTTCATCGCAATCGCGACAGGACCCCCGCATTCGCGGAGAAGAGCTGGCCCGACTATTGCGATCGTGATGGTTTAGCTCGCGTTCGCGTAGAGAAAAGATGAGCCAGGTCCTAGCCAGCTTCATCGCGGATGTGAAGGACAACCTTTGAGAATGCGATGGTCAAGGAACTAGACCATCGTGAATGCGATGGGAGCCTCGCGATTGCGATTACCAAAAAGGTCTGCAACTTAATACAGCAACCAGCAATAACACCAAGGCCAAGAAACTTTCGATGGACCCTCAGGATTCATCCAAAACCCTGTGAACACAAAGAAACCATGCTACCCTACCAAAAATGGAATTACAGACTCAATAGAATTGACGAAACTCCCAACGGAGATTGTTTTAATAAAAAGTGGGTCCCACGCCCAAAACTAACTCGGAACTCAAAACCCAAAAACAAGTTCAAAAGCCCCAGGACCCAAACCAAAGGTCCTCCTAGCCCAAAGTCAACATTCTGGAGCTAACAACGATGAAGGATTTTCCATCTGAGACTGTCTTCTCCAAATATTAACCAATGTCAACCCCACCAGCCAAACTGTCTTGAAAACACAGAAAGCAACATAAAATCCAATCAAAAATACTAAGACCCAGACCAATGGTCCCATTAGACCAAAATCCCTATTTAGAAGCCAATGGAACTATTAAAATTTGATTTTTAGTACGTTAACCAAGAAAGTTGACTGAAGTCAAAGATTTTCTAAGTTCAAGTTCTAAAATAGGGAAATGGTCATAACGACCTAACGAACGGCCTAGGCACCAAATTGTCAGTCGTGGCAAGTCATAAATGACCTGTAGCCACTGAGGTAAAGCTCAAAATATAGAAAAAGAATGAAAAACAGAAAATAACCTGGAAGGTCATTACACTTGCCGATCCAGACTAGGGGCTACGTGCTGAGTGAGCTGGGGGAGGGGTATACAGTGTAGTTGAGGTATATGGGTTGTGTCCTTCCATATATCCTACCCATTAGGCCCCTAAGAGTTGGAGGAGGTACATACAGGGTTACTGTTCAAACTGGTTTTCTACTATTGCATCATATCATTCATGTGTGTCCCATTCCACCCTTTTTTGTTGTTTGTTGAGTGTACGCTCCGTTATTACTGGAGTCCAGAGGATTTGTATTCACTTGTATGCGTTCCTCAGGTGTATGGCTGCCTGTTGGGACTGTAGGTAGACTTATCGTTATTTTTATCGCAATATTGATATTTATTATGGTTCCATTCAGGTGATTGGTAATTGAGAGTGGTATTACTAGCATGACTTGGTTCTTAGTCTTGTTTTTGAGCATGTTTACTGTCATTTCTTTTCCTCCTTCCATTCTTACTTGAGGTTACCGGTATACTACCTTCTTCTTAAATTCTCTTTATATGTTGTTATTGCATGGATCCTAGGTGCGTTATTTCTTTCCTTCACCGGTGTCTATGAGATATATATTTCTAGTAGCTAACCAAGTATGTTTCTTTCTTCTTGTATCCTTTTGTGCTAGATTTTGTGTGCCTATTCATTGTTTCTGTGACTACTCATTTCATTTCTGCTATATTACTGCTCTTATATCTTATATCCGCTAAGTCGGCCTATGATACCTACTGGGTACCCGTTGCTTAGCAATTGGTGTTCATACTACCCTATGCATCTTCCTGGTGCAGATCCTAGTGTGGGCCATCATCTATGATTCATTGGAGACTCGTGCGGGCTGATCTTTTAGACCAATTGATACCGAGGGTGAGCTCTTGGCGACCAGAGCTTAGCTTTTGGTTCATGTTTTGTATCATGTACTTTTTTACTATTCGGAGACATGTATATATTGTTTTGGATCCTTTTGTACTCTGTTGATGTAGTTCCGACTCTTATACTATGATACCAGGTTTTGGGTTGTTTTTAGTTTCTATATATATTCCTGTTTTCCTTTTGTTATCTTATTTTCCCTTGCTTCCGCTTGTGTTATGTTTCTTCCGCTTGCTTGTTAGCTAGTAGCTCATAAATAACCGTTCTGGGCTACGAGGATTAGTTTTCCCATTGGAGGGTTGTAGGTGCCATCATGACCGAGAAATTGGGTCGTGACATATATGAATCTCGTGAGTGTTTTATCCCTTTTCGGAATTTTTTATTTTAAAAAAGAAATAAAATGATTTTTGACACTTAGAAATTATTTCAAAACTTAAAGCAAATTTCAAAACAATTCTAAACAAATAGAGGCGCCACTTAATTTTTATAAGGAAATTAAGAAAACTTAAAGTTATTTTAAAGACTTAAAAACAAAAATAAATCTTTAAAATTAGAGAAAATGGGTAAAGATTCAATTAATGTTTTAAGAAGGGTTTTAAGACACTTAAGAACGTCCGTTTAAAAATGGTTGACCAAAATAATTTGACTAACTTAAATAAAGATGACTAATTTTGCGAAGAATTAATTTTATGAAAAAATATTATGAATATTAAAGACTTGAAAAAATATAGTAATTTTAAAAATAAAGAAATAACTTATATTAGTCAAGTAAAAGAGAAACTCACTTTTTTAAAAAATTCAATAAAAATTTTAAAGAGGAAGACTTGAATAAATCCTTTATAATTAACATTATGAAAATAATAAAGTTTACAAGAAAATAAGTAATTTATGAAAAAAGAGGTTATTTGAAAAGAATGTGATTTTATTATACCAAAATTAAGGGAATATTGTCTTGCAAAAAGGTCAAAGTGAAAAATCATTTAAACTTCATAGAATTTTAACGAAAGGAATTACCTAAAGGAAACTTAAAACAAAATAGGATTTCTCCTTTGAAGAAAAATTCGTAGCTAAAAAAGATGGGGAATTCACTTGAATTAATTTTAAAAAAAGAATTGACAAACGGGGAAGGAGCTTCTTTAATGTATTTAAGAAAATTTATTTAACTGAGCGACTATTTAAAGGAAAAACAAAACATTTCATTATCCAAATTAATACAAAAAATCATTTTTTAATATTCTAAACGCTAAGTGATCTAAGTGACAACTAGTGTATAAAATAAACATGGATAAAACGAAAAATAGCACACTTGAGGGAATTTATTTAGATTGGTTAACATTAGTTAGTATTATATACAAGCAAATAATGAAAATAAATTACAAATAAAGAGAAGAAGAAGTTGGGCCTCTTTTCACCCCATTTGTTGTCTAGATTTGGACTTCTAATCTTTATGGACTTTGGTCCATTCTGCAGTTGTATATCAGCTGTATATCAGTTGTATATAAGCAGCACTTTTCCTTTATCAGCTTCCTTCTTTGTATATCAAAGCTTTTCTCTTCGTCTGACTTTGTATTGGTCCTTCTAGACTTTAGGAGAGGCATGACCTGGAGGTATTGGGCCTCTCCTACCCACCACCATATATACAAGGAGAGAGTCCATTTTGGACTCTAACAAGGGCATTCATGCAAAAAAGAAGAGGAGTAAGGATTAGTATATGAAAGGAGCGTGAAATTCATATAAATCTACCCATATAGCTGGAACAAAACATTCAGTGAATCATAACCACAAATTGGAACAAATTTAAATTGGGATAATCCTAATGGTATATTCACAGAATTTCCTCCTAACAGCATACACCAAGTCTCTAAAGCTGTTATTGAGAAATTATTGAATATTGAAGGTTTCCAGGAAGCAATTCATGAGAAGTAGGTAGACCAATCATTAAGTTTAAGCATATGACTTCATTACCTTTACAAAGGGAGAAGGAAACATACTGTAAGGGATCTGAGCAACATACGACACTAAAGGATGCTATTTTTTTGCTTATCCTTAACCAATTTTAAAAGTCACAAGATTTTGAAATACATAATCAGGTTTTTACTTAAAGTAAAAGAATACGACGTTACTTTTGTTGTACAAATGTGTACAAAGAGAAACAGGGTAGCAAACAGTAGTTTTATGTAATGGACGTACAAACATGAGGACAAGAGTTTAGCCTAGCTTTGAAGAAAAGATATGTATTCGAAAATACAAACCCACATTTTCAATTTCATAGCTTTGCCAAATTAACAAGAAAAAATGAACAAATCAGAAACGAGATCACAAACAATAATTTCAAAAATCACATTCAGGAAATATAAGACCATAAATATTCTAGAAAAAGATAGAACTCCACAGGAGCTCACACCTTAAGAGGCATCCTTTCAAGATTCCCTTGAGATGAAACAGGGGTTTCACGTAATGACCCTTCTGATCAATTACGTGTTTTTACCCTTCTTGTACCATTAGAGCTTGACTATAGCGGCCCCAAATCATTTATGGCTTGCTGGGACTAGTAGTTTGGTGCTTAGGATGTTTGTTTGGTCTTTTTGGACGTTTCTTGTTTTAGAGCTTTAGACTTTTGGAAATCGTTGACTTTAGTCAACATTCTGGGTGAACTTGCTCGAAATCGAATTTTGATAGATATGTCAGCTCCGGAGCATGGACTTTGGTCTAGAGAGACCTTTGCTCGGTATCCGGGAGGTTTTTAGCTTAGAATTCTCTCTCATTTTGTGTTTTCAAGGTAGTTGGGCTTATTTGATTGACATTGGTCAACATTCAGAGAAGACAGCTTCGGATGGAAATTCCGTCAGTGCCGTTAGCTCTAAAATATTGATTTTAGGCTAAAGGGACCATTGGTTCGGGTTCCGAGGCTTCCGGTCTTCATTTAGGCCATTCGATTCCATTTTGGAAATAGTTGGCCAAAGGTTAATTTTGAAAGTGGGGCCCACTTTTTGTCAAATCAACCTCCGATGGGATTTTTATTGACTCCATTAGATACAGAAGGTCATTTCTAGTCAAATAGATCTGGTCGTTTGTGTTTTCGGAACCCCCAATGCATTCTCGAGGACCCAAAGTGTGAAAATATGTGATTGAACAGCTGGTTGTTGTCATAGCACTTTTTGCTCTTCGCATTCACGGAGAGCTGGCCATTCGCGAAGGCCATTTTCCAGCTGCCCCAACTTTGTTCTTCGCGTTCACGGGCCTTGGCCGAGTTCGCGAAGGGCATTTGGCCAGCTACACTTTTTGCTCTTCGCGAAGGCGACGCCTTGGCCGCGTTCGCGAAGAGTAATTTTTAGCAACTATTTAAGCTGAGCTTCAGCGATTTCCAGGCATTTTTTCTTCTTTATCTCTATTATAAATCACAAAAAACACTCCCTAAACTGCTCCAAATCATTTTCTAGCTTAGGATTCTTGTAGAAATTTGCCCCGTTTGTGATTGCATGATCGTGGAATCACCCAATTTACCTCCTTGGTATAAATTATCGCATTTTGGTAAGCTTCCTTGCCCCATTTTCGGACTTAATTCTTGAAATTTCATCCTTAATTCTTAACTTGAGCGGGCTATTTTGAGCCCCAATTATTGTCCATTTTCACTTGGGCATGTGCTCTCGGGATTGTAAGGAACACATGTATGTTTTTCATTTTTGGTTTTGGGTTGCGGGGCCCACATGCCTGTTTTTGACTCAGATTTTGACCCGGTTATGTTTATGGCATTATGGGTATTGTTAGAATTGTTTTGACGTGTAGATTATGGTATTGATAGTAGTTTTGCGAATTGGAACTTCCCAGAGCAGTTTGAGCCTGGACAATACTGTCCCCACAGCTTTTCGTCGGATGACAGGTAGGTTATGGCTTTCCCTACCTAGACTCTACGTATATAGGCTATAACTATATTAATTAACATCCTTGGGTTGGTTTTTATAGGTTGGTACCCTAGACCTTGTCCGCTTTTTTCTGTCTGTTTATTTCATATGTTATTTGTAGTATTCGCGTAGTATTGTATATTGCCCTCGTGGTCCTGTGTGTCCTTGTATTGAATCTAGAACATAGATGGTAGGTTATTTGGGAATGCCCGCGATATCCCGGACATAGAGATATCCTTTTAGGTTGGTTATGTCTGCTGAGTAGCTGTTGGGCCTGTGCAGGGCTGATAGAAAATGTTTGTGGTTCGCTGGGCTAATTTATATTTGTGTGTGAAAATATCATCCATGAAAAAGGTTTTCCCTGCATGTTTTACTTTGGTTTTTGCTGCGATCCACTATAGATGGTTTTTCCTAAACTTGCATGGCCCCCGGGGCACCATTCTGGTATAACCTAATGATGACATGCGATTTGGATGATTTCACACTTGATTTTTTATTGATACTAGGCTCTGCTGGGCGAAGTACTACACCTACTAGGCTCTGCTGGGTAGAGCACTAGACCTGATTTCTGACTGATTTAGACCTGGATACGCTCTGAGCACCCTTTGAAAGGGTTATTGAGACTTTTACGACTGATTGAGACCTGAGTATACCTCGGGCACCTTTTGAGAGGGTCTTTTGAGATTACTACTACTGTTGTAGACCCGGTTCAATCTTGGGCATGCATATTCAAGATTTAGCCACTAGCTTGAACCCAGACTAGTTTCCAGATGACATGTTAGAGATTTTGCGTTCGTTACTGTATGTGGTCAGGGACCTCCATGGGCCCTCCATTCAGGGGCCTGGCTAGGAGTCGGGTGCGCCGGAGGAGGGGTATACGGTATAGGATAAGGTATAGCAGGCACGTCCCACCATGGGTCCTCCTACCAAAGTACCTAGAAGAGGTGCATACAGAGTTACTATTACTGGTTCCATCATTATCACATCATCATGCATATTTCATTCAGATTCCACCCTTGTTTGATATGTGTTCAGTGTATGCTCCGGTTGTATGGGCGGCCGGAGGGTTTGTTTTCACTTGATTGGTTCTTTGGTTGTATGGGCGGCCGTTGGGACTGTAGGTAGCTTAGATTACTATTGTCGCTTTATAGAGCCGGTTATGGTCCTTTTTTCTTGGTGACTTAGCGGTTGTTAGCCTTTTGAGGCTCCAGTTATGGGATTTTGATTATTAAGAGGGCTAGGGAGTCCTATCTTGTTGAGGCACTTTTGTGTGTCCTTCTGAGTAGAGTGTGAGGATTTGAGTAGTATCTCTCGGCTATTGTGGTTTAGTGGTTCCATCCTAGGTTGATATTTGCGAGGTTGATCTCTGTTTATATTATCCTTGAAGTTTGATTCGTATTATGTTTTCATTTGGTATATTGTTCCCTACTTGAGTATGTGAAATTGCTTCTTCTTTCCTTTTTACTTGAGGTTACCGGTATACTGCCATGTTTTCTAAACTCTCTCTTTTTATATACTATTGCTACAAGGATTCCAAGTGCGTTCTTCTTTCTCACACCTGCATTTTGTGTATAATTGTTTTCTGTGCTAGCATTGTTTATTATTACTCTTGGTTGTCTATTTTTTGTGCTAGCTCCTTGTGCTTACTCCATTGTTTTTGGTGACCCTTTTCTTGCTATCTGCCACTTATTGTTTTATATCTTATATGTGCTCAGTCGGCCGATGATACCTACTGAGAACCCATTGTCTTGGTGCTCATACTATACTTTTGCACTTTTTGGTGTAGATATTAGTTGAGCTTTCACCATTGATCATGTTAGAGGCTCGTGCAATTTTTGGACATCGAGACTAGGGTGAGTGCCTGCCGATCGGGGCTTATCTACATCTTTTCTTTTGTACTGATACTCCTTGTACTTTTGGAGATAGATTTATGTTGTATTTTGTTACCTATAACACTTGTATTCCATTAGAAGCTTTTGTACTGTCGATATCAAGTCTTGGGATTGGTTTAGTATCTTTATGTATATATTCAAGTTTTGCTTCCGCTGTGTCTACCTTTACATTCTGCTTCCACTTATTTTTTCTTGTTGTGCATAATTGGTTAGGTAGTATCCCATTACTAACCGTTCCGGGCTATGGAGATTAGTTTGCCTACTGGGGGGTTGTAGCTTCCATTATGACCTGAGAAATCGGGTCATGACAGCTTGGTATCAGAGCTCTAGGTTCACCAGTGTTGTGGTACAGAAGCAAGTGTCTAAGTAGAGTCTCGCGGATCGGTACGATGAAGTCTGTATCCTATCTGCTGGAGGCTACAGGGAATTGTTAGGAAACATTTCATCTTCTTGGCTCCTTATCGTGCGTTCTTGGATCTATGGACTTCTAAACTTTGGTTTTTTCATTCCTTCTCAGATGCCTAAAAGGAGTTTGATAGCGGTTGGTGTCGAGGCTTTTATGCATGTTGCTTCAGTGCTTCCTTCAGCACCAGGACTTCAGAGTGAGAGTTTACCACACCTTAAAGGGTGTGTGGGGTCACCCTAGCCTCCTATTAGATTTATTGCTACCCCAGTTTTTTAGGACACCATGGCCAGGACTCTGAGTCCTCCGATGGGTATTTCAGTACCCGGTTCTACGAGTAGTGCTTCATCTAGGGGTGAGCTACCAGTTCTTCAGCAGGGTTGTCTGTTGGTATTGGAGTATGAGGCGAGGTTTCATGAGATGGTTAGGTGTACTGCTAGGAATGTGCCTTTAGAGTTTGATAGGGTTCAGAGCTTTGTTGGAGGTTTGATTTCACCGCTCTGTCTGGCGACCGAGCATTTGGTTTCAGTTGGAACTACCTTCCTTCAGGTAGTGGATCATGCTTGGGCTATTGAGGGTTTATGTTGTGAGGCTTATGGAGGTAGTGCTAAGAAACGTCATCACCAGGATAGTTCTCGAGGTAGAGGATTCTCCATAAGAGATAGGTTCTATTGCTTCTTATCCACCCAACTAGTTTCAGTTACTCCACAGGTCCTAGAGAGTGGTTGTGTGGGGATTGTTGAGAAGAGTGGGCAAGGTACAAATCATATTCTCTTGGATTTGCCTTCAGAGTGTGCAGGGCGTGGTGGTCGGTCAGGTCCAGTAGGATCATCCTGTCAGATTCCACTTGGTAAAGCTTGTTATTGGTGTAGGAAGTGTAGGCACTTAGTTAGGGATTGCCCCATAATTTCGCCTCCCAGTCAGCAGGTGTTGCCTCTCAGGTCTTCTGTGCCACTAGCCAGAGGTGGAGTACAGGGTAGTAGGGATGGTCCCCAGGCAGCGAAAGGTAGTGTGCAGGGTTGTGGAGGTGGTCCTCGGATGGTTAGAGGTGACTTTCAGCCAGGTAGTTCAGGTATCCATCCAGAGTCGACAGGAACCATGCGTCAGAGTAGAGCTTCTTTGGGTTGCTATGGTTGTGGGGTGATGGGGTATTATTCTAGAGACTGCCCCCGGCGAGGGATGGTTGAGCCCTCAGCTTTGACTACTCATTCCAGAGCTAGATCCTGTCAGTCTGATGCCCCTCTTGGTGGGCCCGAGGTTGAGGTTCCTGATATCATTGCTCCAGGTTAGGCTTTTGCTACCTTCGGCTTGTGATAGTCTTGCTTGCATTGCGATTCTATCCTTTCTATCGCTTATTTGCTTATATGCTTACTTGCTACTTGTTTAGTTGCTTGACTACTTGAATTGTAGTATCTATGCATTTTTTTCTTGATAGTTTATTCTTTAGTAGTGGATGGGGTGAGCTGTCCTTGAGGGGTGTTTACCCAAAGTTATAGCTCGTGGGTAGTTCTTATTGGTCTGCTTCTGGTTGGGTTTATCCCTGTTTTGTTGTGATTCTGTATTTGTGATTGAGTCTTCCTTGTTGAGTGGTCCTAGATGGTTGTTGCCTAGGCTGTTATCTAGTGTGGCTAGATATTCGTGTGTTGGTTTGGTGTAATACCGGTAATTTTGCTGAAGTTTATGCTTCTGTCTTGATATAAGAGGTGGTTGTTATGCTAGTGAGCATGGTTTGGTTTGGTTTTTTTTGGGTAATTAGAACCGACCTTCTTTTTGTGGTTGGTTTAAAAGGTTGACAGGTATGTGGGTTGCTCCACTAGTCTCCTTCAGTTTCTTGCACGATTGGGTTGGTTTGTTATTTTTCCTAGTTCCAGTTAGATTGACTTTTGATCGTAGTTCTCTGGATGAACTCTTGATATTGATGTTGTGTTTGAGTTTTGGATTTAGCATTTTCGTCTACGTGTTGACCATAGCCTCATGGTTGAGTTGTATTCTTAGCATTTTGGGTGAGCTAGGCATCCGATCCATTCTTCTCTTGCTTTATTGAGCTTGGCAATATATATGTGAGAACCAAGGTAATGGCTCCAGATTTTGTTTGAGAAGGAGTTTGTAAGGTTCAGCATATGCTACGGAGAGGTTTTGTTTAGTTGAAAAAGGAGGGAGATGACTCCTTGTTCGTGCTTATATGTTTCAGTAGTTGACTGAGGTGATGAGAAAGGTTTGCTTTGGGATTGTGTGTTAGTCATTTGATTTGGCCATGTACAGATTGCAGTGGTTTTTCCATCGATTGGTTTGAGTTTTCAGTAGCAGTTGCGATTTTAGCAACTTGCATATTCAAGCCTAGTTGACTATGGTTCCTATGGGTTTATTAGCAACATAAGAGTCTACTCGCGAGTTCAACAGAAGCGTTGGTTGGTAAATTGGGATTTAGTTTTAGAATCATGGCTTGGTAGGTTACATCGGATGGTTCGTGGCAGCTTTTATTTGGTTGCAGCATCCTAGTACCGGGAGGCAGTGGGTGGGGACAACTCAGCTTCCTTACTTCAGTTTTGGATACGGCTATTGGCCTTGGACACATAGTCCTTGGCTAACCTCTGTTTCAGACTGGATATTCCTGATTTTAGCGGTGCTCTTCATGGTACAAAGTTCCTTCCATATTGGTTGGACGGATGTAGTGGCGTAAGTTCCTGATTTAGCGTGGTGTATGCTTTATATGGTCAGATTGTATGGGTTGAGACTAGCAGGGTTATTTCTGAGTTCTAGTGGTACTTAGAGGTAGTGGTCACCATTCATTTACTAAGGATTGAAAAGCTTGTTTAGTTGATTCTTTTGGGGTTGTTGTTTATGTGGGGTCCCAGTGTTGGTTAGACTCGTCCAGTATGTACTTGAAGTTTGGTATAATATATCCTTCGAAGTGGTTTGTTGTGTGCAGATCCAGTAGAGCGGTTGATTCGAGCCAAAGGGATGAGTTGAAGTTATATGAAAATTTCTATGGCTAGATGGTAACTTTAAACCCCAGGCACCTTTTCCTTTGCCTTTGGGGTATTCCGACTTGATATTCATGGAATGATGGACTTCTTCCCGAGGTGAGCTTGGTAAGATGACTTCAAATCAGAATGGTGTTCGAGTATTTAGAGTTACAATGGTATTCTCAAAGTTTAGAGCTTAGCTGGTGATTTCGAGCTTCGTGGTAGGCTTACCACACTTCTTGCAGAGGATTGGTTTTGGTTTTGGTCTATTGGGTAGGTTGTCGTGGTTCATTTGCTTCAATTTGTTATCTTGTATGGCAAAGGCTAGTAGACTATAACTTGGCTTGGAAGGAGTTTGAGCAAAGAGGGTGACTTTATTCGTGAAAGGATATGAGTGGGAACTGTGGATCTCTGGCGTGTCAGTTGATTCTTTAAGGGTGATTGAGCGTTCGACTTGTATGCAACTTCTTGTTATGGTGTGAAGGGATTCTGTTCAGAATAAAAGAAATTTGTGGATTAGCAGGTTCATAAGTTGGAGTTTCAGGTTGATGGCACTTCTGGTAAATTTGGTTGTGGTTTCAAAGATTCGAGTTCTATGTGTGTATCACCTTGCTTCTCTGGTTTCGGTGTTGTATCGGTGCTTCCGGTTGAGATTCTCGAGGTTCAGTTTGGGTCGACAGATATTTGGAGTTTTGGAGTTGGGTTTGGATCTAGCTTGGCTAGTAATAAGTTTAGGCTTGGTTTCTTTCTTTAGTTCTTTTCTGTTGGGTGTCGTCCGGTCGAGGAGGCTACCCAGGGTGTCCGAGAGAGTAGTACGGGCTGTGTTTCCGCTGTTCTTTTAATCATTAGTCTATCCTTCTTTCCTGACTTTGGAGGACGAAAGTCTTTTTAGTAGTGGATAATGTAATGACCCTTCTGGTTATTTACGTGTTTTCGCCCTTCTTGTACCATTAGAGCTTGCCTGTAGCGGCCCTAAGTCATTTATGGCTTGCTGAGATCGGTAGTTTGGTGCCTGGGCCATTTGTTTGGTCTTTTTGGCCATTCCTTGTTTTAG
Organism: Jaltomata sinuosa; assembly: GCA_003996215.1. Lineage (NCBI taxonomy): Eukaryota > Viridiplantae > Streptophyta > Magnoliopsida > Solanales > Solanaceae > Jaltomata > Jaltomata sinuosa. The sequence goes on along the minus strand of QJPP01000476.1, from coordinate 16,449 downwards.
AGCTTTAGGCTTTTGGAAATCGTTGACTTCAGTCAACATTCTGGGTGAACGTACTTGGAATCAAATTCTGACAGCTCTGTTAGCTCCAGAGCGTGGACTTTGGTCTAGAGAGACCTTTGGTCGGGATTCGAGAGCTTTTCAACTGAGAATTCTCTCTCATTCTGTGTTTTCAAGCTAGTTGGGCTTGTTTGGTTGACTTTGGTCAACATTCGGAGAAGACGGACTCGAATGAAAACTCTGTCAGCACTGTTAGCTCAGAAATGTCGATTTTAGGCTAGAGGGACCATTGGTTCAGTCCCGAGGCTTCTGGACTTGATTTCGACCATTGGGTTCCGTTTTGGAAATAAATGGCTAAATGTTAATTTTGAGAGTGGGCCCACTTTTCATTAAATCAACCTCCGATGGGATTTTTGTTGGTTCCATTGGATGTGGAAAGCCGTTTCTAGTCAAATCGCTCTGGTCATTTGTGTTTGCGGAACTCCGGATGCGTTCCTGGATACCCAAAGTGTGAAAATCTGCCCTTGAACAGCTGGTTTTGTCATAGCACTTTTTGCTCTTCGCATTCGCAGAGGGCTGGCCGCGTTCGAGAAGGCCATTTTCTAGCTGCCCCAACTTTGTTCTTCACGATCGCAGGCCTTGGCCGCGTTTGGGAAGGGCATTTGGCCAGCCACACCTTTTGCTCTTCGCGAAGGCGACGCCTTGGCCGCGTTCGCGAAGAGTAATTTTCAGCAGCTATTTAATCTGAGCTTCAACGATTTCCATCCATTTGTTCTTCTTTATCTCTATTATAAATCACCAAAAACACTCCCTAAACTGCTCCAAATCATTTCCTAGCTTCGGGAAATCGTTGTTCTTCGATAATCCGTGGTTTCTCGTCAATTGGTAAGTCTCCTTCCCCGACCTTTTCTTCTCTTAATTTCAATAAATCCTCTATTGTTGTTCATGTTCAAATCTTGGTATTCTTGTAGAAATATGCCTCGTTTGTGCTTGCATGATCGTGGACTCACCCAATTTACCCCATTGGCGAAAATTCTCGCATTTTGGTAAGCTTCCTTGCCCCATTTCCGGACTTAATTCTTGAAATTCAATCCTTAATTCTTAACTTGAGGGGGCTGTTTTGAGCCACAATTGTTGTTCGTATCCGCTAAATGTTTGGGAATGTGCTCCCAAGATTGTAAGGAACACATGTGTATTTTTCATTTTTTGTTTCGCGTTGCGGGGCCCACAGGCCTGTTTGTGACCCAAGATTTTGACTTGGTTATGTTTATAGCATTATGGGTATAGTTAGTCTTGTTTTGACATTTAGATTATTGTATTGATAGTGGTTTTGCGAATTGGAGCTTCCTAGAGCAGTTCGATCCTGGACAACGCCGTCCCCACAGCTTTTCATCTGACGACAGGTAGGTTATGGCTTTCCCTACCTAGACTCTGTGTATATAGGCTATAACTGCATTAATTAGCTTTCTTGGGTGGGTTTTTATAGGTTGGTACCCCAGACCTTGTCCGCCTTTTTCAATCAGTTTATTTCATACGTTGTTTGTAGTATTCACGTAGTATTGTATATTGCCCTTGTGGTCCTGTGTTGCCTTGTATTGACTCTGGAACATAGATGTTGGATTATTTGGGAATGTCCGCGATTTCCCAGAAATAGAGATATCCTTTTAGGCTGGTGATGTCTGCTGAGTAGTTGCTGGGCCTGTGCAGGGCTGATAGGAAATGTTTGTGGGCCGCTGGGCTAATTTATATTGGTCTGCGAACATATCATCCATGAAAAAGTTTTTCCTTGCATGTTTTACTTCGGTTTTGGCTGCGATCCACTATAGATGGTTTTTCCTAAACTTGCATAGCCCCGGGGGCCCATTTTTGGTATAACATAATAATGACATGCGATTTTGGATGATTTCACACATGATTTTCTATTAATACTAGGCTCTGCTTGGTGAAGTACTACACTTGATTTACTACTGACACTAGGCTTTGCTGGACAGAGCACTAGACCAGATTTAGACCCGGATATACTTTGGGCACCCTTTGAGAGGGTTATTGAGACTTTTACAACTGATTTAGACACGGGTATACCTCGGGCCCCCTTTGAGAGGGTCTTTTGAGATTACTACTACTGTTTTATACATGGTTCAACCCCGGGCATGCATATTCGAGATTTAGCCACTGCCTTGAACCCGGACTTATTTCCGGATGACATGTTAGAGATTTTGTGTTAGTTATTGTATATGGTCACGGACCTCCATGGGCCCTACATTTTTGGGCATGGCTAGTAGTCGGGTGCACCGGAGGAGGGGTATACGGTGTAGGATAAGGTATAGCGGGCACGTCCCACCATGGGTCCTCCTACCGAAGTGCCGAGAACAGGTGCATACAGATTTACTATTACCGGTTCCATCATTATCACATCATCATGCATATTTAACTCAGATTCCACACTTGTTTGCTGTGTGTTCAGTGTACGCTCTGGTTGTATGGGTGGCCGGAGGGTTTGTTTTCACTTGATTGTGTTCCCCGGTTGTATGGGAGGCCATTGGGACTGTAGGTAGCTTAGATTACTCTTGTTGCTTTATAGAGCCGGTTATGGTCCTTGATTCTTGGTGACTTAGCGGTTGTTAGCCTGTTGAGGCTCCGGTTGTGGGATTTTGATTATTGAGATGGTTAGGGAGTCCTATCTTATTGAGGCTTTTTTGTGTGGCCTTTTGAGCAGATTGTGAGGATTTGAGTAGTATCTCTTGGCTATTGTGGTTTAGCGGTTCCATCCTAGGTTGATATTTGCGAGGTTGATCTCTGTTTATATTATCCTTGAAGTTGGATTCGTATTATGTTTTCCTTTGGTATATTTTTCCCTACTTAAGTATGTGAAATTGCTTCTTCCTTCCTTTTTACTTGAGGTTACCGGTATACCGCCATGTTTTCTAAATTCTCTCATTTTATATACTATTGCCGCAAGGATTCCACGTGCGTTCTTCTTTCTCACACCTGCGTTCTATGTATAATTGTTTTCTCTGCTAGCATTGTTTGTTATTACTCTTGGTTGTCTATATTTTGTGCTAGCTCCTTGTGCTTCCTCCATTGTTTTTGGTGACCTTTTTCTTGCTATCTGCTACTTATTATTTTATATCTTATATGTGCTCAGTCGGCCGATGATACCTACTGAGCACCCGTTGTCTTGGTGCTCATACTACACTTCTGCCCTTTTTGGTGCAGATATTAGTTGAGCTTTCGCCATTTATCGCATTGGAGGCTAGTGCAGCTTTTAGACATCGAGACTAGGGTGAGCGCCTGCAGATCGGGGCTTGTCTACATCTCCTCTTTTGTACTGATACTCTTTGTACTTTCAGAGATAGATTTATATTGTATTTTGTTACCTCTAGCACTTGTATTCCATTAGAAGCTTTTGTACTGTCTATACCAAGTCTTGAGATTGGTTTAGTATCTTTATGTATATATTTGGGTTTTGCTTCCGCTGTGTCTACCTTTACATTCTGCTTCCGCTTATTTTTTCTTGTTGTGCATAATTGGTTAGATAGTAGCCCATTACTAACCATTCTGGGCTACGGGGATTGGTTCACCTACTGGGGGATTATAGGTGCCATTATGACCTGAGAAATTTGGTCGTGACAGTCACCTTCTTAGACTAGTATGATGAAAATCACCATCGAGGTGAAACTCAAACTTCGTGTTCTCAGCTCATAGGAATCAAACAGAAAAGATTTTTACTCTTGAATCTTAATCCATTGACCTACTTTTGATATTATGAACCAAAGGAACTCTAATGAACGCTTAACTTACCTTGAGAAATTATTTGAACATAGGATGACTTCTATTCTAGACCACTGAAGCAAATCATCATTAAGAGCTAAACAACTCAAGTTTTTCATGAAAAAACACATTATTCACGCTTTCCAGTAGCAAATTAGGATGAGGTTTTTACAATAAAAATCTTAACACACACTCTATAAAGATGCTTTGCTCCGACTAGAACAAGATGCCAAACTATGATGAAGTTTTAATTTGTTCTATCATTTGTTCTTTGGTGAGGGCTAGAGAGCCAATCCAAAGATCAAATTTTGCCTCTTTTTGATAAGTCTTACTTGGTATCCTGAACCAAGAAGACCCTTCAAGAGATTTTCTACTATGCATACACACAAATAACATAATGATATTTTGGGCATGGCTAGTAGTCGGGTGCGCCGGAGGAGGGGTATACGGTGTAGGATAAGGTATAGCGGGCACGTCCCACCATGGGTCCTCTTACCGAAGTGCCGAGAACAGGTGCATACAGATTTACTATTACTGGTTCCATCATTATCACATCATCATGCATATTTCACTCAGATTCCATACTTGTTTGCTGTGTGTTCAGTGTACGCTCTGGTTGTATGGGTGGCTGGAGGGTTTGTTTTCACTTGATTGTGTTCCTCGGTTGTATGGGAGGCCATTGGGACTGTAGGTAGCTTAGATTACTCTTGTTGCTTTATAGAGCCGGTTATGGTCCTTGTTTCTTGGTGACTTAGCGGTTGTTAGCATGTTGAGGCTCCGATTGTGGGATTTTGATTATTGAGATGGTTAGGGAGTCCTATCTTATTGAGGCTTTTTTGTGTGGCCTTTTGATCAGAGTGTGAGGATTTGAGTAGTATCTCTTGGCTATTGTGGTTTAGTGGTTCCATCCTAGGTTGATATTTGCGAGGTTGATCTCTTTTTATATTATCCTTGAAGTTGGATTCGTATTATGTTTTCCTTTGGTATATTGTTCCCTACTTAAGTATGTGAAATTGCTTCTTCCTTCCTTTTTACTTGAGGTTACCGGTATACCGCCATGTTTTCTAAACTCTCTCATTTTATATACTATTGCCGCAAGGATTCCACGTGTGTTCTTCTTTCTCACACCTGCGTTCTGTGTATAATTGTTTTCTCTGCTAGCATTGTTTGTTATTACTCTTGGTTGTCTATTTTTTGTGCTAGCTCCTTGTGCTTCCTCCATTGTTTTTGGTGACCTTTTTCTTGCTAGCTGCTACTTATTGTTTTATATCTTATATGCGCTCAGTCGGCCGATGATACCTACTGAGCACCCGTTGTCTTGGTGCTCATACTACACTTCTGCCCTTTTTGGTGCAGATATTAGTTTAGCTTTCGCCATTGATCGCATTGGAGGCTAGTGAAGCTTTTAGACATCGAGACTAGGTTGAGCGCCTGCAGATCGGGGCTTGTCTACATCTCCTCTTTTGTACTGATACTCTTTGTACTTTCGGAGATAGATTTATATTGTATTTTGTTACCTCTGTATGTATTTGGGTTTTGCTTCCGCTGTGTCTACCTTTACATTCTACTTCCGCTTATTTTTGCTTGTTGTGCATAATTGGTTAGGTAGTAGCCCATTACTAACCATTCTGGGCTACGGGGATTGGTTCACCTACTGGGGGATTGTAGGTGCCATCATGACCTGAGAAATTTGGTCGTGACAGTCACCTTTTTAGACTAGTATGATGAAAATCACCATCGAGGTGAAACTCAAACTTGGTGTTCTCAGCTCATAGGAATCAAACAGAAAAGATTTTTACTCTTGAATCTTAATCCATTGACCTACTTTTGATATTATGAACCAAAGGAACTCTAATGAACGCTTAACTTACCTTGAGAAATTATTTGAACATAGGATGACTTCTATTCTAGACCACTGAAGCAAATCATCATTAAGAGCTAAACAACTCAAGTTTTTCGTGAAAAAACACATTATTCACGCTTTCCAGTAGCAAATTAGGATGAGATTTTTACAATAAAAATCTTAACACACACTCTATAAAGATGCTTTGCTCCGACTAGAACAAGATGCCAAACTATGATGAAGTTTTAATTTGTTCTATCATTTGTTCTTTGGTGAGGGCTAGAGAGCCAATCCAAAGATCAAATTTTGCCTCTTTTTGATAAGTCTTACTTGGTATACTAAACCAAGAAGACCTTTCAAGAGATTTTCTACTATGCATACACACAAATAACATAATGATATTTTATTAAGAACACATAAGGCCATGAAAACAGTAAGATAAGCAAAACGGGAACTTCAAAATCATCATATACTAATCCACACATTTATTAACGTTTTAATAGCATCAAAAACATATTCTCCAAACAAGACCAGCCCAACCATCCTAATGTTCATTATCATAACTAAGGCAAGAGAAAAGAGAAGATAAAACAAAGGATTACCTGTTTCCGGGCAGCAAGACTGAGATGAGATGAGTTGAGTTTTTCAACGAATTTTTGATGAACGAAGAACTTGAGGCCTCTCTAGTTCTCGAAATAATCCAAAAACAGACCAAGACCCTTAAGAAAACTTAAAAGAATGGTGTGGTTTTCTTAGAATTCGCTCTGATTTTTAAGGTTTCCCCAAAATCGAAGAAAAGGACTCTCCAAGATTTTGCTACCCAAAAACCATCCCTCAACAGTGGAGAGAAGAGGGTATTTATTGGGAAAGATTAAGGGTGAATTTGGGGAAGACGTTGGGAATTTTGGATAAGGTTTTTGAATTTCAAACGAAAATCCTTTGATTCAAGCCATGTATGTACCTTTTTGGTACCAATCAATCAAGAACCAATGATTTTACATGTTCATCGCCAGATTTTATGGGTTGATAACGTTGAGGTACCATCTGTGAAGCTTCTGGGTTCTTCTAGAACCACCCAGCTCACCCTTTCCATACCATTAGATGGATATGGAAGGGAAACAAACGGAGGTGTAACGATTCTTGGATTTTTGGGGTCGTTCGCTGGAGTCTCATCGTTTCTTGCAGCTTGGATTTGACAGAGAGTTTGTTGTTGTTGTCGTCTATTTTGAACAGACAAGGTGAGAGAGATAGAGAGAGATAAGGGTTGTTTGTTGTGATATTGTGAGAGAGATAAGGGGGGTTGGTTTATGGCCGGGTTGAGGGGAGATTAAGTGAATAGAGGTGGGCTGGGAAATGTTTTGTTGGGCTAGAAATGGCTGGTAAAGGAATTAGATAGTGGGTTAATGATTTGGCCATTTTGCTTTGCAAATGTGGCCAGATTTGGTTGAGATGATAACCAATTGGTTTATATTTTAGCCAAAATTGCGGTTGTAGCCAAATCAGATATAATTGAATCAGTTTAAAAGAAATTAGGTCGTAATTGGAATATGGACAAAGTAAATACGATTAATTTAACAAAGCTTTTTTTATTTAAAATAACTAAAAATAATTAATTTGCCATCATATTTAATCATGTATTTATAAAACACCAATTTCATAGTTTAATCCTGGTTGAATTATTTTACCAAAATAGACAGTTTTAAAACATTTTGAGATAACGTTGGAAAAATCTTTGAATATCTACTAAAATTCCCAAAATAATGTACATCGATATATATTATGAATATATGTAGATGTATTTTTGTAATGACCCTTCCGATCATTTACGCGTGTTTGCCTTTCTTATACCGTTAGAGCTTGCATGTAGCGGTCCCAAGTCATTTATGGCTTGCTGGGACCGGTAGTTCGGTGCCCGACCATTTGCTTGGTCTTTTTGGCCATTCCTTGTTTTAGAGCTTTTAGCTTTTGAAATCATTGACTTCAGTCAACATCCTGGGTGTACGTGCTCGGAATCGAATTCCGACAGTTCCATTAGCTCCGTAGCGTGAACTTTGGTCTAGAGGGACTATTGGTTTGGGTCCCTAGGCTTCCGGACTTGATTTTGGCCACTGGGTAACATTTTGGGAATAGTTGGCTAAAGGTTGATTTTGGGTGTGGGGACGACTTTTCGTTAAATTGACATCCTATGGGATTTTTGTCGATATCATTGGATCCGGAACGCCGTTTCTAGTCGAATAGCTCAAGTCATTTGTGTTCGCGGGACCCCGGATGCGTTCCCGGGGACCCATCTTCTGAAAATTTGCCTAAGGATTGGTTGCTGGTTGCTGGTGTGGGCAGCACCATGCGCCTGGCCCCTGTGCCCATGCGCCCCATGCGCCCTAGCCGTCTGTGCCCTGGTGCGCCTGGCCCCTTTTCCCATGCGCCCCATGCGCCCTGGCCGCCTGTGCCCTGGTGCGCCTGGCCCCTGTGCCCTGGTGCGCCTGGGCCGCCCTGGCCCCTAGGCGCTGGCAGCTTATATAGCTGGCCAGCCCTCTCTTCCCCTTTATTTCTAAAAACCCAAAAACGATATTCTCCATTAAAACATCTCTCAAAAACCTCCATATAACCATTGTTCATCCCAACTACTTGGAGGATAATATTTTGTCGATCCATGCTCGTTTGTGGACTCCTAAATCCGATTAACCCTCTCTTTAAATTCCTAATTCTCCATGTATGATGAACCCAAAACCTCCATAAATCACCTTGATCATTACTAACAGCTTGGAGGTTAATATTTGCTGAATCTTGAGCGTTTGTTGGATTCTAAATCGGGTAAGTTCTTTCATAATTTTTCCGATTTCTTCCACGAGTTTCATTCTTTAAATTCCTTGATTTGCGGGGTGTTTTGAGCCCTAATTGTTGTCCGTTTCCGCTTAATTTTTGAGCATGTGCTCCCGGGATGGTAAGGAACACATGTGTGTTTTTCATTTCCAGATTTGGGTTATGGGGCCCACGGGCCCGTTTGTGACCCAGATTTCAACCCGGCTATATTTTTGGCATTATGGGTATCGTTAGTCTTGTTTTAATCTGTAGATTGTTGTATTGATAGTGGTTTTGCGATTTGGAGCTTCCCAGAGCAGTTCGAGCCTGGACGACGCCGTCCCCGCAGCTATTCGTCGGACGACAGGTAGGTTATGGTTTTCCCCTATCTAGACTCTGCGTATATAGGCTATAACTGCATTAATTAACATCCTTGGATGGGTTTTTATAGGTTGGTACCCCAGACCTTGATCGTCTTTCGTCCGTCTATTTCATACGTTATTTGTAGTATTCGCGTAGTAATGTATATTACCTTTGTGGTCCTGTGTGGCCTTGTATTGACTCTGGAACATAGATGGTGGGATATTTGGGAATGTCCGCGAGTCCCAGACATATAGATTATCCTTTTAGGCTGGTTATGTCTGCTGAGTAGATATTGGGCACTGTGCAGGGCTGATAGGAATTGTTTTGAGCCGTTGGCCTACTTTTATATTTGTGTGCGAGCATATCATCCATGAAAAAGGTTTTCCCCTGCATGTTTTACTACAGTTTTAGCTGTGAGCCACTACTAACAATTTTCCTAAATTTTTATGGCCCTGGGGCCCCGTTTTTGGTACTGTTGTTGATAGAAAGGGGGATTTTTGGATGTTTTCGCACTGATTTTATTACTGGTACTAGTCTATGCGGGGCAGAGCACCAGACTTGATTTTATTACTGATACTAGTCTCTGCGGGGCAGAGCACCAGACTTGATTTTATTATTGATACTAGTCTCTGCAGGGCGGAGCACTAGACTTGATTTACTACAGTTTTAGACCCGGTTACGCCCAGGCACCCTTGGAAGGGTTTTTGAGGCATTTTCTACTACTTTAGTCCTGGATGGGGTCTGGGCATGCATACTTGAGACTGGGTCTCTATCTTGATCCCGAACTTTCTTCCGGAGGACATGTCTTGATAATGAGTTTTAGTATGGGGTCGGGGACCTCCATGGACCTTACCGATCAGGGCCTGGGGCTTCGGGCTGCGTGTGCCGGAGGGAAGGGTATATGGTGGAGTAGAGGTATACAGGCTGAGTCCTTCCATGGAACCTGCCTGCTGGGCCTGGTTGGCACCGGAGGAGGTACATACAGAGGTTCTATTTCACATCATATCATATCATGCATTGGATCCCACCCTTGTTTTCTGTGTGTTCAGTGTACGCTCCGGTAGTATAGGATGCCGGAGGGTTTGTTTTCACTTGATTGTGTTCCTCGGTTGTATGGGCGGCCATTGGGACTGTAGGTAGACTATATTTACTGCTGTTTTTACTTAGAGCTTGTCATGGCACCCAGTTCTTGAATGATTAATGATGGCTAGCCTGTTGAGGCTTTGCTTGTGTGATTTTTGATTATTGAGAGGGCTTTGGAGTCCTATCTTATTGAGGCACTTTTGTGTGGCCTTTTGAGCAGAGTGTGAGACTCTGGTTCTATTTTTGTGGGAAGCTGAGTGGTGTCTCTCGGTTATTGTGGCCTAGTTATTTCATCCTAGGGTTGTACTTGTGAGGTGATTCCCTTGTTATGCTATCATGTGATTGGATTGGTCTTATGACTTCCTTATACTGGTTGATTCCATTTTGAGTATGTTAGACTGCTCTCCGTCTTTTCCTTTCACCTGAGGTTACCGGTATACCGCTATTTTCTCAACTCTCTCTCTACTTACTTATATTGTTGTGCAAGGAGTCCAGGTGCGTTCTCCTTTCCTTCACCTGTGATTCTGTGTAATTGTATCCCTGTGCTAGCATGTGTTACTTGACGCTCTTGGTTATGGATGATCTGTGCTAGCTCCTTTTTCCTTGCTTATTGCCTCAGTGACTGCTTTCTTGCTATCTGTTACTTACTGCTTTTATATCTTATATGCGCTCAGTCGGCCTATGATACCTACTGAGTACTCGTGGTTTTGGTGCTCATACTACACTTCTGCACTTTTTTGTGCAGATATTAGCTGAGCTTTCGCCGTTGATCACGTTGGAGACTCGTGCAACTTTTGGATCTTTGAGACTAGGGTGAGCGCCTGACGGTCGGGGCTTGTCTACATCTCATCTGTTGTACTGTTGCTCCTTGTACTTTAGGAGGCAATTTATGTTGTATTTTGTTACTACTAGCATGTGTATCCTATTAGAAGCTTCTGTACTATTGATACCAAGTCTTGGGGTTGGTGTAGTTTCCTTTATGTATTTATATTTGACTTTTGCTTTTGCTTATTTCTGCTTACTGGTGCGTTTTGGTTAGGTAGTAGCCCATTACTAACCGTTCTGGGCTACGAGAATTGGTTCGCCTACTGTGGATTGTAGGTGCCATCATGACTTGAGAAATTGGGTCGTGACAATTTGGTATCAGAGCTCTAGGTTCACCGGTGTCATGGTACAGAAGTAAGTGTCTAGGTAGAGTCTCGTGAATCGGTACGATGACGTCCGTATCCTATCTGTGGGAGGCTATAGGGCATTATTACGAAATATTTCATCTTCTTTGCTCCTCATCGTGTGTTCTGGCTCTATTGACTTTTAAACTTTGGTTGTTCCTTCATTCTCGAATTCCTCAGACGAATGCGATAGCGGTTGGTGTCGAGGCTTCTGTGCCTGTTGCTTCAGAGCTTCCATTAGCACCAGGACTTCAGAGTGAGGGTTTACCGCACTAGATAGGGGTGTGGGGTCAGCCCAACCTCCGACTGGATTTATAGCGGTCTCAGCGCTTCAGGACATCATTGCTAGGACTCTGAGTCATCCGGTGAGTGCTTCAGTACCTAGTTCTGTGAGTGGTGCTTCAGTTATAGTTGAGCTTCTAGTTCTTCAGCAGGGTTGTCTGTCGGTATTGGAGTACGAGGCGAGATTTTCCCGTCGGATTTCATCTGGTATAGGCTATTTTTTGTGTGGGGAGCATGGGCACTTTGCTTGGAATTGCCCCAGGATTGTGTATCCCAGACAGCCTGGTTGTTATCATTGTTGAGAGATTGGTTACCTTTATAGATATTGTCCCCGGCGAGGGCCGGTTAGGCCTTTAGTTTTGTCTACTCAGTCTAGAGTTAGATTATGTCAGTTTGATGCTCCTCTTGGTGGGCCAGAGGTAGAGGTTCCTGATATTATTTCTGCAGGTTAGGATTTTTCTACCTTCGACTTATTTTAGTCCCGCTCGTGTTGCGACTCTATCCCTTCTGTCGTGTAATTGCTTATATGGCTACCTTCTATTTGTTTAAGTTGTTTGGCTACCCGAATTGTAGTACCGATATGTTATTTTATTGGTAGTTTATTCTTTAGTAGTGGATGGGGGTAAGTTAGCCTTGAGAGGTGTTTTCCCGGAGTTGTAGCTCGTGGGTAGTTCTTGTTATTCTGTTTCTAGTTGGGTTACCCTGGTTTCATTGTGATTCTGGACTTTTTGTTGTGTTTTCGTTGTTGAGCGGTCCTAGATGGTTGTTTCCTAGGCCGTTATCTAGCGTGGCTAGAGATCCGTGTGATGGTTCGATGTATTACCGGTAGTTGGGCCGGAGTTAAGATTTTGCCTCAGTTGGGAGATATTGGTTATGCTAGTGTGCATAGATTGGTTTGGTCTCCCGAGTGTCTAGAGTCGACCCTCTTTGTTGATTAGTTTAGGAGGTTGGTAGGTATGCGGGTTGTTCCTATATTCTCCTCCACTTCCTGGTCTGTTGGGTGTTTTGTTGTATCCCTAGCTCCAGTTGGAATGAATCTTGATCGTAGTTCTTTTGATGAGCTCTGGATGTTGGCATCGTGATTGGGTCTTGACTTTAAGCACTTCCAACTAAGTGTTGATCGTAACCTCGTGGTTAGGTTGTATTTGTAAGCATTTCGGGTGAGTTGGGCATCCGGCCCATCCTTCTCTTGCCTTATTGAATTTGACGTGTAGCTATGAGTAGTAAGGTAATGGCTTCAGGTTCTTATTCGAGAAAGGATTTGTAAGGTTTAGTATGTGCTAAGGAAGCATTTTTGTTTAGTTGAAAAAGAAGGGAGATGACTCTTTGTTTGTGTTTAAGTGTCCTCGTAGTTGCCTGAAGTGGTGATGAAGGTTTTCTTTGGGATTGTGTGTTGGTGATTCGATCCAATCGTCTACACATTGTCGTGGGTTTTCCATCGATTTGTCTTTATTTCAGTAGCAGCTGCGGTGTTGGCAACTTGTATTTCAGGCCTAGTTGGCTTGGGTTCTTAAGGGTTCATTGGCAACATAAAGGTTCGAGCAAGGCTTTGGTTGGCAGTTTTGAAAGTCGGTGTTCAGAATCATAACTTGGCAGGTTACATCGGATGGTTTGTGGCAGTTTAGATTTGATTGCAGCATCCTAGTGCCAGAAGGCAGTGGGTGCGGGCAACTTAGCTTCTTTTACTTCAATTGTGGATGCGGCTATTGGCCTTGGAAACCTATTCCTTGGCTAACCTCTGCAAGAGGTGAGATATTCTAGATTTCAGCAGTGTTCTAGTTAGTACGAGGTTCTTCTACCATGGTTGGACAGACTCAGCGGCGTAAGTTTGAGCTTCAGCAGTGGTGTATGCTTTATGTGGTCAGATTGTGCGGGTTAAGACTAGCAAGGCTATTTTGAGCTCTGATGATACGTAGAGACTGATAATAGCCATTCGTTTGCCCAGGATTTGAAAGCTTGTTCAGTTAGTTCTTCCGAGGTTGTTGTTTATGTGGGGTCCTAGTGTTAGTTAAACTCAGCCAGTATGGACTAAAAGTTTGGTTTGATATATGCTTCGAAATAGTTGGTTGTGTTCAGATTCGGTAGAGCGGTTGATTCGAGCCAAAGGGGTTGAGTTGAAGTTATATGCAAATTTCCATGTCTAGATGGCAACTTTGAACACCAGAAACCCTTTCCTTTCATACGGGGAGTTCTGACTTGATATTCTCAGCGTGGTTGATTTCTTCATAAGTTGAGATTAGTAAAGTGATTTTAGAATTTATGCAGTGTTCGAGTGTTTGGAGCTTAGTTGGTGGTTACAGACCTCGTGGTAGGCTTGCCACACTTCTTGCAGAGGCTTGGTTTTGGTTTTGGGTTTGTTGGGCAGGTTGCCCTGGTTCATTCGCTTCCAGTTGACTCAGACTCGGCATGGTGGAGCAGTTGGGTTCATTCTACAGTTTGGAAGTTCTCCGTCAACACAAGGTATCCACATGTGCCTTTCCTAACTTTGGTGTGCAAAGTTCAATCGGGTTCAGATGGTTGGTTCAGCTGGGTTCAATTATCGAGTTTCATGTTAGCAAAAGTGTCCTTTCATTTGTTGATGGTCAGTCGGGGAAGGTAACTACAACTTTTGATGATATGCTTCGGATTGTTATTTTGGATGTCAAAGGCTAGTAGACTATAGCTTGACTTCGATATAAATTGAGTATAAAAGGTGAATTCGTCTGTGGTAGAGTATAAGCGTGAGCTATGGATCTCCAGTATGTCAGTTGATGTTTCGATAGTGGCTCGAATGTTCAGCTTTTATAAAGTTTCATGATTATGGCATAGAAGGATTTGGCTCAGAATAAAAGGGTTTTGCGAATCAGCGGGTTCATGAGTTAGAGTTTTGGTTGATGGCTTTTTCGGCAAACTTGGTTGTGGTTTCGAAGATTCGAGTTCTGTGTGTTGATCGCCTTGCTTCTCTGGTCTCGGTGTTGTATCAGTGCTTTTCGGTTGAGGTTCTCGAGGTTCAGTTTGGGTTGGCAGACCCTTTGAATTTTGGACTTTAAGTTTGGGTTCTAGCTTGGCTAGTAAGGAGTTAGGATGGGTTGCTTTTCATTGGTTCTGTTTTGTTGGGTGCCATCCAGCCGAGGAGGCTACCCGGGTGTCCGAGAGAGTAGTGCGGGCCTTGTACCCGTTGTTCTTTTGATCTCTAGTCTTTCCTTCTTTCCTGACTTTCGGGGATGAAAGTCTTTTTAGTAGTGGATAATGTAATGACCCTTCCGGTCATTTACGCGTGTTTGCCTGTCTTGTACCGTTAGAGCTTGAATGTAGCGGCCCCAAGTAATTTATGGCTTGCTGGGACCGGTAGTTCGGTGCCCGACCATTTGCTTGGTCTTTTTGGCCATTCCTTGTTTTAGAGCTTTTAGCTTTTGAAATCATTGACTTCAGTCAATATCCTGGGTGTACGTGCTCGGAATCGAATTCCGATAGTTCCATTAGCTCTGGAGCGTGAACTTTGGTCTAGAGGGACTATTGGTTTGGGTCCCTAGGCTTCCGGACTTGATTTTGGCCATTGGGTAACATTTTGGGAATAGTTGGCTAAAGGTTGATTTTGGGCGTGGGGCCCACTTATCATTAAATTGACATCATATGGGATTTTCATCGATTCCATTGGATCCGAAACGCCATTTCTAGTCAAATAGCTCAAGTCGTTTGTGTTCGCGGGACCCCGGATGCGTTCCCGGGGACCCATCTTGTGAAAATTTGCCTAAGGATTGGTTGCTGGTTGCTGGTGTGGGCAGCACCATGCGCCTGGCCCATGTGCCCATGCGCCCCATGCGCCCTGGCCGCCTGTGCCCTGATGCGCCTGGGCCGCCCTGGCCCCTGGGCGCTAGCAGCTTATATAGCTAGCCAGCCCTCTCTTCCCCTTTATTTCTAAAAACCCAAAAATGATATTCTCCATTAAAACATCTCTCAAAAACCTCCATATAACCATTGTTCATCCCAACTACTTGGAGGATAATATTTTGTCGATTCATGCTCGTTTGTGGACTCCTAAATTCGATAAACCCTCTCTTTAAATTCCGAATTCTCCATGGATGATGAACCCAAAACCTCCATAAATCACCTTGATCATTACCAACAGCTTGGAGGTTAATATTTTCTGAATCTTGAGCGTTTGTTGGATTCTAAATCGGATAAGTTCTTTCGTGATTTTTCTGATTTCTTCCACGAGTTTCATTCTTTAAATTCCTTGATTTGCGGGGTGTTTTGAGCCCTAATTGTTGTCCGTTTCTGCTCAATTTTTGAGAATGTGCTCCCGGGATGGTAAGGAACACAGGTGTGTTTTTCATTTCCTGTTTTGGGTTACGGGGCCCACGTGCCCGTTTATGACCCGGATTTTAACCCGGTTATATTTTTGGCATTATGGGTATCGTTAGTCTTGTTTTAATCTGTAGATTGATGTATTGATAGTGGTTTTGCGATTTGGAGCTTCCCAGAGCAGTTCGAGCCTGGACGACGCCGTCCCCACAGCTATTCGTCGGACGACAGGTAGGTTATGGTTTTCCCTATCTAGACTCTACGTATATAGGCTATAACTGCATTAATTAGCATCCTTGGATGGGTTGTTATAGGTTGGTACCCCAGACCTTGTCCGTCTTTCGTTTGTCTATTTCATACGTTATTTGTAGTATTCGCGTAGTAATGTATATTACCTTTGTGGTCCTGTGTGGCCTTGTATTGACTCTGGAACATAGATGGTGGGCTATTTGGGAATGTCCGCGAGTCCCGGACATATAGATTATCCTTTTAGGCTGGTTATGTCTGCTGAGTAGCTATTGGGCACTATGCAGGGCTGGTAGGAATTGTTGTGAGCCGTTGGGCTACTTTTATATTTGTGTGCGAGCATATCATCCATGAAAAAGGTTTTCCCCGGCATGTTTTACTACAGTTTTGGCTGTGAGCCACTACTCAGAGTTTTCCTAAATTTGTATGGCCCTAGGGCCCCATTTTTGGTACTGTTGTTGATAGAAAAGGGGATTTTTGGATGTTTTCGCACTGATTTTATTACTGGTACTAGTCTCTGCGGGGCAGAGCACCAGACTTGATTTTATTACTGATACTAGTCTTTGCGGGGCAGAGCACCAGACTTGATTTTATTACTGATACTAGTCTCTG